>WTSP01027330.1:0-30265 GCA_025331215.1 Actenoides lindsayi | reverse complement strand
GTCCCTGCCATTGGCAGGGGGGTTGGAACTAGATGATCTTTAAGGTCCCTTCCAACCCTGACAATTCTATGATTCTAAGTAAACAAGAGACATGTTGCCAAGATTTAGACTGGGAAAAGGACAGGCTTTCTGCATACTCCATTTCACTTTTGGTTGAGAAAGACCTGCAGCTGGAGTCCGCAGGTACCTTCCAGCCCTTTAACAGGTCCTGAGCACATAAATCTATAAACAACTCAAAGAAATGTCAACACATCCTCACTTAATATACTCTTTGCCTGTCTAGGAATATTTAACCTCTTACCCTTCTCTGAACAACACATATGTCTTAAATAAAATTACTATTTCCTTCATTTTACCAGTGTTACAAACAGACATTACATAAAATTACATTAATGTTATAAATAAGGTACAAAATAAGCATTTATACTTTCTATTAGATCTAAGAATAAACAGAAAAAAATACAGGCAAGTATTTAGGCAACTGAGATACATGATCTAATAAAAGAGGTGGATCACCATTTTGGCTGAAGGATACAAATACACATTCAGAACACAGAATGACTAGAAATCATCTTCAAACTGCAGGCTGTTGTCTCCTGAATACTAAATGAAACACTATTGGGCAAGATGAATCTGTAGTGGCAATACCACCAGACTGTTAAAGAGAGACAGACAGAAAAGCATCAGGTGAAAGTTTGTTTCTTTTTAGACAATGATACAAAATACATAGGATGCTTAATAATATCTATATGTAAAATAATTTAATAAAAAAATAAAAAAAAGCAGAAGCTGCCTAGAGATTTAAAAAATATGAAAAAAGTTGTATTTTCACATAAACCATCATTTTAACATATTAGAAAGTTACCAGTGATACTCACTGATCCTTTTATCTAAAAACTATCTAGCTCCCTCTACCATCAAATTACAATATTAATTTTTATTGCTGGTGAATGCTTTCCCCTCACACACAGACAATTATTTCATGGGGGGAGGACAAGGAGGAAAATCTGTCTACACCATTTTATTAGCTTCAATCCTTACCCTTCTGTTCTACTTGTCTTTTATAACGGCATAAGGCTTAGTAGCACCTTATAAAATGTAGAAAAAGAAGAAAAACTAGTTAAGTCCACTGTCAGATTTATCATTCTGTGCTATGAAGGCCAACTCTAACAGTTTCACATCTCTCAACCCACAGGAGATCAAGCATTTAATTTGCATTAAGATTCATTAATACTTTATGATGCCACAAAAATACCCGACAGTTTATCCTTTCCCCTTTACAAATGACTACTTAACATTAGGAACATTTTAAATCACCACTGCAACATTTTTTTTTCCTCCATAAATATAGGATGCTACATATCTGAAATACCTCAGTTTCACAGTAAGGCATTAATTATGCAAATGACTGTGCCTGGGACACACAAACACAGAGGACCGCTACAATCAATAATCTGTCAAGAGGGGCAAGCATCATGCTACGTTTCACATCTGGGCAGCACTCTAATAAAGTTGCTCAGTCTCCTTTGCAACCAGCACAAGGTGAAGTGTAACGCGCTCTGAAAGGGAATCAGAGAAGCACAGAATGGTTTGGGTTGGAAGGGACCTTTAAAGGTCATTCAGTCCAACCCCCCTGCTGTGAGCAGGGACATCTTCAACTAGATCAGGTTGATCAGAGTACTGTCCAACCTGACCTTGAATGTTTCCAGGGATAGGGCATCTACCACCTCTCTGGGCAACTTCTTCCAGTGTTTCATCACCCTCACGGTAAAAAAATTCGTAGATCTACTCTAAATCTCACCTCTCTTAATTTAAAACCATTACCCCTTGTCCTGTCACAACAAGCCCTGCTAGTAAGATTGTCCCCATCATTCTAATAACCCCCCTTTAAGGACTAAAAGGCCACAAGAAGGTCTCCCTGCAGACCTCCCTTTTCCAGGCTGAACAACCCCAACTCTCTCAGCCTTTCTTCATAGGACAGGTGTTCCAGCCCTCTGATCTTTTTTGTGATTCTCCTCTAGACCCACCCTAACAGGTTCATGTCCTTCTTGTGGACATGTCCTTCTTCTGAGGACTCCAGAGGTGTACGCAGTACTCCAGGTGGGATCTCACCAGAGCAGAGCAGAGGGGCAGTCACCTCCCTCAACCTGCTGGTCTTGACTCTTTTGATGCAGCCCAGGATATGACTGGCCTTCTGGTCTGAGAGCGCACATTGCCAGCTCACGTCCAGCTTTTCATCCACCAATCCCCCACAGTCCTTCTCTGCAGGGGTGCTCTCAAACCCATCATCTCCCAGCCAGTGCTGATATGGGGGTTGCCCCAATCCAAGTGCAGAACCTTGCACTTGGCTTGTTGAACATCACAAGATTCACATGGGCCCACCTGTCAACCTTGTCCAGGTCCCTCTGAATGGCATCCTGTCCCTCAGACGTGTCATCTATACCACTCAGCTTGGTGACATCTGCAGTTTGCTGAGGGTGCACTCAATTCCACTGTCTAAAGTCTGTTGGTAAAGTATATATTTATATATAAACAATAATTACTCTACAGCACAATATTAGCAATGTTTGTCAAGGTGAACAGATCCAACCTTTGTAATCCTTAGCACAAGCGGGCCAAAGGGTCTTGGATTTCACAGTTGCATCTGAATGAGGGAGGAAATTAAGTTCAGGGAAAGTGCTTTCTGGTTTTCATTAGGTGGGTCATTAAGGCCAGCCTGCGTGGTTGCTGACAACAGTATCTGCTTAAAGAGGAAAACTTGCTCCGAACTGCCTGTAATAAAACTGCAGACACAAACAACAAAAGCTGTAAAAATTACACCATGCCACCCCAGGAAGATCAAAGAAACTGCCAACAGCCAAGGACTAGGTCACACAGTAAAATGAACTTGTTGCACAACAGGTCCCCAGAGACGTCCATAAGGGATGGAGGGATGTCACCTAGGAAGGGAAGCTAAAACACTTCCCAGCTCACAGAAACCCTGACCAGCACTCTTTCTAGACTCCAACTCAGTTTACCATTTCAGCTCTCACCAAGGCCAGGGAAAATTTTCCATACCACTACAGGGACAATACAATTTTCCACCTTTAACCATGGTCAACCTCTAGTTCTTCAGATGATAAACACCACCACGCAGTAGTCAACTTGTCCATCCAAAGAAGAAAAATTCCCTTTTTCTCTAACAAGCAATCAGAAAATCTCTACAGCACTTCAGATCAATACAGTCTGACAAAAACGCCCGGCACAGAGAGACACACACAGCTAAGCTCACTAATGGCTACCAGCCACTGAAGGGAAGGGCTCTGTTCTTATCTCTCTCCTCTCCCCACAGCGGATTGTCCACCACTTTCCCCACACAGGCCTACCCCTGCACTCCAGCCTCAGGGGAAGCCAATTCAAGGATCACCCTAACACAGAATGAATCCCACCAACAGCAGGGTGCAGGTTCCTGCAGGCTGCCCCTCTGGAAAGACCATCAAGGCTACTAGTTTAAGCAGAAGGAACATATATAAGGAAAATATAATGCATTTTAGGGTGGAAGAAGTGTGGAAAAAAATTCTTCTCACCAACAACTTCCTGTTAGAAAAGTTCCAAAGATCTAGAACCTAGCCCAGTCCTTCACCCATCAATGTAAGGCACACAAAAATCTGAACAAGCTTTTCTTTCTAATTTCAGGACTGTCTCCCATCCTATCATATACACCATTCCACTCATTCATTTACAAGTTGCAATATTCAGCTATCAGAAAAGTTCCTGTGGCTTGCATTACCCTCCCAGCTTCCATCACCCCAACAGTCAGGGCTAGAGGCCCCTGGTTACATGAGTGCTTAGACCCCTGGTCACACGAGTGCTTACCTTCAGGGAATCTGCACATACCCTTCCTGGAAGTTCTGATGCTCTTACACCAATTTTCTATCTGAATAATGCACTTATTTTTGTGAATGTTTGGACTATTTTTCTACCCTCAATATTCCAGTTATTGTTACATCCATGAAGCACAGCAGTGGACACAAAAGAAAGGACTTAGGTTCCATTCCAACTACCAAATCACAACTGAGCCCGAGTGCCACCTGTACCTCCCCCAAACACAACCAGGACAGCTGGAAATGTCACTGCTCTTTGTCCTTTTCGCCTGCCAAAAGGCACAGAAGACAGGTCACTGACACAACCATCATTTAAACTTCTCATCATCAATAATCATTAGAGACCAGTCAGACATGCGCTTAAAGAGCAGACTGTAGGAGATGTCAGCCTTCAGTCAGAAAGATTTGGAAGGCAGTAACTGTTTCTGCTGGTACAGCTGCAAACACAGCAGATAAACAGATGCACTATGCCAGCTCCTCCTGGTAGGAAACTGTAGGCAGATACTTGATGTTATTGTAGGACTGCTCTACTCCAGTGGCAGAGCAAGCTCTAGAGAAAGGACTAGCAGAGGAGAACAATGAAGACATCTGTCTTCATCACTCACCTTCTACAATGACCTGTCTGTTAAATCAAAATGTTGCCTGCAAATAAGCATACAGAGGTGCTTTGTCAGAAACCTGAAAACCTTTTGTGAAAAGGCAGCATTAATTTCTCAGTGCTGTTACTCTCCCAATATGCAAGGATTTCAGTGGGTATAGTAATACTGACGTGCTTATTTCCTTCAACAGAAGGAATCAGGGACATAACACTTCATAAAGGATTTAAAAGGGAAAGAACAAAAAGGAGATGCTTATTGTAACAGCACAGAAACAACTTCCAACAAATACCAGCTCTATAACCCCTAACTGTGAAATGTTTTGCTATTAATTTCTGTCTAAGGAGAAATTTCTGTAATTTTCCACTGAAAACTGAAGCGTAAAATACTGCCAGAGCACTCTATCATCTCAGCAAATACCAATCACTGCAACAACCCAATGGTTAGGCTTTTGTGAAGAAACACCTGACTGAACTTCACCAGGAAAACCTGCTGATTTCACATCTCGTTTAGAGCTCAAATATGATGAACTCGGTGATATTGCTATACTTTTTCTTTTTTTTTCTTTTTAATTTTAGGTTGTATTTTCAAAGAAAATAAATCAAAAAAATGTAAAACAAAAATAAAGGTAGAGGTCTAAGTACAAATCATCAAACTAGATGTTTCTGAAAATAATGGCTTGCACATCTCAAACCATTTTTTTTTTCAGAAACCTAAATAAGTAAAACTAAACACGCAGCTTCTTGTTTGTGCAATGAACCCATTTCAAGGTATTGTTTTATTTACACTGTTTCAAGAATATAACTTATTTGAAATACTGAGTGAGGTCTCATTTATCCTCAACTTTTTTTTTTTCTCTCCTTTTCTTTTTTTGCCTTTTTTTTTTTTCTTTTTGTTAAATCAGTATGTACTGCTATCAGGAGAAACTTGTAATCTATCAGCAATCCTTAAGAAGTAAAAGACAGGATTTTCCGTGCAAGGAGTGGTCAAACCACATCACTCTCAGATACCAAAGAGTGAAAGACTCAAAGTCCATAAAAAAAAAGCTAATGGAAGAGCAACCCTGAAGTACAGAAATACCATGTCGTAGTGCAGACGCAAAAATAACTCAAAATTGAATTCTTGCTAGTTTTTAAAACAACAAAAAAAGCATTCATGTCTAAAGCACACATCCCTGCACTTATCAAAACACCCATTAGATTATTTTCTCATTCTATACTTGCAAACTAAAACAGTAGTGTCATGAACTATCACGCTCATCAAAACAAGATGCTATTTCTGGAGCTTAATAACAATTTGCATGTCAACACTTCATTATTTGATTACTGATCATTATCATAAACATTACCAGCTACTGGGTTTTACCAATGCAGTTGGGAGGACAGACTACACAAACAGGAGTACATTTCCAAAATATAAACCAAAAATCTCAATCAATGAGTTGAGTTTTTCTTCAAATGAAGTGCAAATTCATAAGTTGCAAAAACCATGAAACAGTAAATAAATTTTTAGCAAAATCAACAAGAAGCAACTGCTGTTCAGCTTGTTTTAAAAATAAAAGGTACTAAAGAAATGTATTCTATTTCTATGTTTCAAAATCTACTATATATTTAATCTCTTGATTATTATGGATATAGAATCTGCAAGAGTGAGTTAATCCCAGATTCTTCTACTGATCTTGATGATATGGGGACATACCATCTAAATCACATACATATATATGTGTATATAGATATATATATATATCTCCAGGCTTTGCAAAAAGGTGGCAGCAATTTCCATTTTTGAAAAGCAGACAGCAGAGTACTGTCAAGGCAACTACAACATCCCCCTACTTCCATGTTACAAAACGCTAAATTGATTTTTAAAAGAAATAACAGAGTAGCTAACCAAGAAGTCTTAAAAATTTTGTCGTCTAACATGGCTCAGCATAAAATTATTTGGTCCATAAATGGGAAGAAGAAACATTCAATGAGGTTTTTTTTTTAAAGTTTCATATCTAAATTTCTCTATTGGCCAAAATCAGGATGAAGAAAACTCTACAGCCTCCTTTGTCCCACATCAACTTGAATAGGATAAAATGCTTATTATACACTTTTGCTAACACATTCTGAAACTCTGGTACAGAAAGGGGTGCAGAGGGAGAAAACTACCTACCTTCAACATGTCTGCTCCTTACTATAACTTTTAGTTCTTACCACAAGGGGAAAAAAAAAAAAAAAGTTCAAGGACACACATACAATGATGAACACGACAATTCCACAAGCAACTGCAACAAAAACCATCAGATCATTAATATAGGTTTCAGTGATACCCAATGCACCCAAGAGAATCTCTGAAAATCACAGAGTCTGACTTAGCTTTTGGTTGGTTGGAAGTGGAAAAACAACACCGCGGAAAAATAACTTGCTCCCTATTTATAGTCTTGAGTGGTAAAAAGTCAACTCTGAGACCACTGTTGTATACAGAATATTAGGGTTGCCTTCCTCCAGAAAATCACAGTTGTGCATTTTGGTTTATTTAGTATGGCACAGAAGTTGCAGATATGCTCTTAAGATTTCCATCTAGGAGTAATTTGTATTCATGCTATTTCAAAAACATGCTGAACTATACAATGATGGTCTGTTTCTTATTCAAATCAAGGAAAAATAAAATCACAAAATTCAACACAGATCCCATATAATTACTTTGTAATACAGCACATCTTACTGATAAGAAAACATAACAGATTTATTCTAAAACCTCCAAACTAGTCTTTTTTTGTTGACATTTGTTTTTTTTTTATTTTTGGGGGTTTTCTTTAGAATCATTAAGGTTGGAAAAGACGTCTAAGATCATCAAGTCCAACCTTCTACCCTACACCTCCATGACCACTAGCCCATGTCCTGAAGCGCCACATCCACCTGTTTTTTTAAACACCTCCATGGATAGTGACTCCACCACTTCCCTGGGCAGCCTATTCCAATGCTGAACTACTCTTTTGGTAAACAAATTCTTCCTAATATCTATTCTATATGTCCCCTGGCACAACTTGTGGTCCTTTTCTCTTGTCCTGTCATTAGTTACTAGGAAGAAGAGGTCAACACCGGCCTCATTACAACC
This sequence comes from Actenoides lindsayi, assembly GCA_025331215.1. NCBI lineage: Eukaryota > Metazoa > Chordata > Aves > Coraciiformes > Alcedinidae > Actenoides > Actenoides lindsayi. The sequence continues at coordinate 22,704 of WTSP01027330.1, read as the reverse complement.
TCCTTTCAGGTAGCTGTAGAGAGCAATAAGGTCTCCTCTCAGCCTCCTCTATTTTTGCAATACTCAGCAAGGCTGATAACCAGCATCTAAACCTACGAGAATGTATTAACACAGAGTTAGGACCTATGAAGCTACATTACCATCAAGGACTTCTGGAGACATATCCTAACAGTAAGAAGCATAGCCCCTATGCTCATGATACCATTTTCTTCTAGTACCAACTCAAACTCTGCCAAAACCAACCTTCACCCCTTTTCCCCACATTTTCCCTGTATGAATAAGTGCTCTCATCTCCAACATTTTCTCCACGAGAGAAGCTTTGGCTCATTGCTGTAGCGTTTCTTCAACACTGCTGAAGCCAAACCTCCTTTCTCAGCTTTACTGCCTCCCTGAACTGAGACTTCCTTAAACACAATGAGAGGTTAAATACAAATTCACTGCCTCTTCCACAGATTGCAGCATATCTAATACCACAATCCAGTCACTGTGAAAACATCACAAAAATGTGTAATGCTACATCTCTGACTTCAAATTAAGAGTATTTTAGAGATACTAACAAAACAAACAAACGAAAAAAAAACCTAAAAACCTCTCTCAGATATTTGGAAAGAGGAAGTTATAATAAAATTTTTAAACAACATCCTCACTGAACACTTTATTTCATGTTAAGCTGCTGGCACAAATAGAAGCAAACATGAAAAGAGGAAAATGACTGTTTAATAAACTACTGCAATAATGCCTGACACAGTAAAAGGCTTCTACAAAAAGTAATCATTTAACAGTGCTTTTAACTCAGACTGGCAGTCTATCACAAGTGGGGTCCCTCAGGATCAATAGTGGGCCCCACACTCCCCAACATCTTCATAAATCACCTGGGTGACAGGACTGAAAGCACCCTCACCAAGTTTGGTGATGACACCAGACTGAGTGGTGAGATGGACAAGTCACAGGGGCTAGACATTTTACAGAGACACCCGGAGAGGCTGGAAGGGCAGGGCTAGCAAGAACTGTGTGAAGTTTAACAAAGACAAGTGCAAGGTACTGCACCCAGAACAACATAACCCAAGAGCCCTGTACAGGTTTGGATCTGTGTGGCTGCGGGACAAGCCACAACAAGCTGCACCAGGGTCACCACTGCAGCAAAGGCAAATCAGACCCTGGGCTGCATCCACTGCGGCATCACTTAGCAGAGATGGAGGCACGATCATCCCATTCAGTGCTTGTCTGGCCCTGCCTCTAGGTGTCCTAAGTAAGTTTCTCTTCCTGTTGAGAGGATTTTCTGAACATCCAAGAGATTGCACTGAGCAAAGGAGCACTCTTAAAACATATCATGGAGCAGTTCTAATAGAGCAAAAGACATCTTAACAACAACAACAACAACAAGCCTTTACAGGATAGTATGATTCACTATGGCTAGTTAAAGGAATTTCTCTTCATCTGCTTGTCAAAAAGGGGGAAGCACACATTCCAGCAGGATCACACCACACTTGTGAAGTCTCTGAAGGGAACTTCTATTGCCTAGAAATGGTTCCACAACTGTGCAAGGGAGACACCCACACAATGTATTCCCTGAAATCCCCTCTCTGTCTTCCTACTTTGCCTTGCAAAAAGATATCACTACCATGTAAGCCTCAGGCTGTTCAGGACATTTACCCATTACCTTTTTTTCTGAAAATATCTTTGTCAGGTACAATTTGGTGGCTGCTGACTTTTGCCTTCCATCTCTCAAAAACCCAGCATCACAACCTCACACTCTGTCCATACCCTGTCCTCCCTTTCACTTTTCTTTCCATACAGTTATTCTCCACTCCTTAAACTTCAAAATAAGTCATGTCATCTAACTGATGTGCATTTACTATTTTAACATTCACTCTACCTGCAAGTTAAAACAAGAATCAGCAGCTTACTGCACAAGTACCAAACACAGCCTACAGGCAGATTTTTAATAAAATGCATCAGGATTAGCAAAGGTCACAGCAACTCTCCCAAAACACTTGTGAGTGGGAGCCTCCTAATTCTTGGCTAACACTACAGCAAGATATAACCAAGCAAGTAACATCCTCACTTGATGAAAACGGGCTGTCCCACTTCTGTTCAAGTTATTGCAAATTCTTACTACTCCATGATCAGAGTGTTGTAATGGAGGAATACAGACTCTTTAGGAAAGACAGGCAAGGAAGAAAAGGAGAAGGAGTTGCCTTTTATGTCTCATTTAAGAAAAGGCTGAGAGCTGGGCTTGTTTAGCCTAGAGAAGGATGGGGAGTGGGGGTGATGTCACTTTATCCATGTATACAATAAATGTATATAAATAGCTAAAGAGAGGGTGTAAAGAAGACCTACCCTATCTCTTTCCAAAGGTGTAAACACAGAAAAACACCTAAGGAGTGAAATACCAAGCACATCAATACCACCACAAGTGGCCAAACGTGCAAAGTCAGGTGGCTGTCACTTCAAAACAACGTTCCCGACTGCTTTCTGCCACTCCTCGTACCGCTGTCGAGCTCCCCCGGAGCAGGAGGGGCTCTCCCCAGGACGCACCCCTCCCCTAGCTGTGGCTGTCGAGCCTGCGGGCCGGAGGCCGCTGCCGGGGCCCGGGGCCGCCCTCGGGAGCGTACCGACCGCGCGTCAAGACGAGACCGCTCCAACCCCCAGCCCCTGCCCGGGAAGGAAGTAGGGGGCTGAGCGGTTCCCAGGGGGAGGCCGGGCGGGGCCGGGCAGCCCACCTGCGCCAGCAACGCCTCCCGCTCGCGCTGCCGCTGCTCCTTGCGCGCCGCCAAGCTCCGCTCGCTCTCAAACCCGGACGCCATCGCTTGTCCCCACCGGAAACCGACCGCTGCGCGGCAGCCGTGCAGCAGCCCCGCCGTACGGCGAGGACGGGAGAATGTCGTAAACGGCGTCCCAGGCAACGGCGAGCGGAGAGGGAAGGGGCGGGGCGGCTCCGCCTGCCGCCGGCCGGGCCGCGGGGCTGACGGCCACAGTAGCCTCCCGTCCCCGCTGGGCTGGAGCCTCCAGCGCCCTGCTTGGGAAGCAAATCTAAGCCCTCTTCCCGCGCACGGGATGAGGCGGCAGCTCTCAGCCCCCTCTGGCCTCGCCGCTGTCCGGGCGTGACGCCCTCAGCCTCGTGGCAGATTATTCCCCAACTTCTCTTAGCTTAAAAAAATTCAAGACGTCCTGCGGAGGGGTTTCTGTGGCCTCGCAGGTGAAGGTGGCAGCAAGTACCTCAGAGGGCACCTGTGCTGTTGGACTGACAGGACCACCGAGTCCCAGAATGGGGAGATGTGACTTCCAGGGTCACCTCTCCTGCTAGGCCGAAATTACCTTGCACGAGCCCTGGTCTACTCATCTGGGCTGACGTTAATGAGAGGGGAACGAGAGAAAGGTGGCCGAAGCCCCACTCGTGCTCTCCAGGGCCACACAGCAGCTGGTGCTCCCCATTTCCACAGCCCGCCTGGAGATGATCTCTCAGCCACTTCCTGCCCCTCTTGCAGCCGGTTTGGTGTGTCCGTGCTGGCCTGTGGCTTCTGTAATGGCAGGGCAGCTATTATTAAAAAAAACCCAAGTTCAAGCACTTGCAAGTAGCAGTTGGCCAAGAGTGTTTGAGAGGACTGCTCTGTCTCAGGTGAAGCAAATGCTTCTCTAATACATGATTTCTTTCAGATGAGATCACAGCATTGTTAATGTGTCTGACACCACCTGTTCACAGTTGCCAAGTAATAACGTTATTTAGGTGAAAGTCTGAGTGAAGTAATTTGTTAACTATTTGCATGGGACGGTATGTTTTCAAAGTGATTAGCACTAATTTAATCATCATCTCCATGGTGGTATTAAATGTGTAAATTGCATTTGAATCTTTGTTCAGTTTATGCTATGACAGTAAACAACATCTCAAGAAAAACCTGTTGTAGGTGAACACTAGAGAGGGATAACTGGTAAAGGGATAATGTAAAATTATGTAATAACTGGTAGAATGATAATGTAGAGAATGATAACTGGTAGAACTCCAAAGGCACCATTCAGAAAAGCAACCTCCTTTGGGAAGCCATTTATAAAGCAAACTGGTACAAAAGGTGTCCCAGCAGGGATGATGAATGCTATACTGTCCTGGTTTGAGTGAGAACAGAATTAATTCTGTTCAGTGATTTTACTTTTCAGCTCCATTCTTCTAACCAACTGCACTGTCTGAAGTCAGCAGCCTGTTCTCACAGACAGTGTCTGCTTCTAGCAGTGATAACACCCCATGTTTAGAGTTACTGCCAAGAGTTGGTGTGCAGACCAAGGCCACTGCTAGATCTTGTGTACCACACTGGAGGGTGCAGAAAGTGAAAGGCTTCACCTCCAGGGAGGAGCAGACAGGACAGGTGACCCCAAACTGACCAACGAGGGATTCCAGCCCATATATGGCATATTTGGTATAAGCTCTCAGCTCTTCCTCTTTTCTTCAATGGCCAGCATCCCAGGAGGACTCTGTCCATTCTGCCTTTCATCCTGATCTATGTGTTCTTCAATCAGGTACCAGAATCCAGCTCCTGAACACAGCTTCCATCTACTGCGGGGCCCAGTCTGGGACCTTCATGGTGCCTGCTCCACAGCATCAGTGGTGACAGTGATGTAATTGCCATTAGGGGGTTTGGTTTGGTACTGGTTTTATATATATTTGTATATATTCCACTGTTATTATTTTCATTAAAGCTGTTCTAGTTTCCTTTTCTAATCGCTCAATCTCTCTCCCTTTTTCCCTTTCTCTTCCCCTTTGGGGAGGGAGGGGGGTTAACAGAGTGCCTGTTATAGGTCTAGCAGGCTGCCCTGACCCTAAACCTTGACATATGCTCAGTCCTTATCTATATGCAGCCAAGCACACTGGTTGAGAGAGAGAAAGAAAGAAAAGAGCATGTTTGGTCTAGTAAGGAATGCCTCTTCTCTGATCATGATACACTCTTCTTACCAACAAACTGGCAGAGTGTGGATAGCAACAGCTGTAGACAGTTTCTTCCTCCATCACCAGAATGAGAACAGGGAACACATTTTCTGCAGCAGGAAGTTACAAAGAAGAGAACTCCAAGTAGGATGAGCTTTTGCAGGATTTGCTGTTGTTCTTGGTACCTGTAACCCTCCACATCATTAATAAGGCAGTACTCTAGATTTTCATTTAAAAACACATTTCCAGTACTCTTGTTTTTAGGGGAGAAACTGTGATGCAAATATACTTTAGAATCTCAAAAAATGCAGAACAATAACTAGGAAGCTATTTTGTAAATACAATCATTCTGCCATTGAGGTTTTTGAGACTTAAATTTTGAATTCGGCAGTTAGGGAAAGGATGACAATTTCATCTTATTTCCTCTCCTCGACCAAGAAAAGGGTTCTCTCAGAGGAAGCAGGCAAAAATGAAAGTTTATCCTTATTTCTTTTAAGATATTAGTATGTCTGAGAGCTCCTCACATGCTCAGAAATCTCCAGTGAGCCTAGAGCAAGTCCTTGGTATACCACTTCTGATGGTCAGCTGAGCAGCTCTGTTCCATCATCCCATTCTCAGTGACAAAGTTAAACACACTAATAAAACATTAATTCTTTGAAGATACTGATCTTTGATGAACTCCTGCAGGGAGGCACTGACCTTGTGAGTGAATTATTATTTCCCATTTAATGGCACCTTTTAGACTTGCTCTGAAAGAAGCTGGTGACTCCCCAACTGACCTGTGTTATAAACCTCCATGCTGCTAACCTTCACTGCTTGCCTTCAGTGGTCTGTTTGATATTTTTATACGAAAAAGGCTGGGAAAAAATTCTCTTCACTCAGTGTGATCCTGTGCAGTTTTCTTTAAGCGAAAAGGCAATGTTTCACTAGGGAAAATGAGTTCTTCACTTTGAGAATATGAAACTTTTTTTTTTCAGAGCCACTGGAGAGCATTTCTTAGCTCAATTTTAACACCACATTCTGAAGTCTTCATACTAAAGAAACACAATATCCAGTGTGATGCTGGAGACAGGGCAGAGATGGGCTACATCCAAACCAAAATGTACTTAGCTTCAGTTAATTCTCATTCTGTTCATTTTTAAAACCACCTGGCCTTCAGCTGCCATTGGTACTGCTGAGCAATCATTTACATTCTTCTGAGGCTTTACTTTGACTGGGATGGGAATTTTCGATGACTTGTCTAAGAAATAAAAATGTCAGTCCTTGAGGACTTGGCAGGGAGGGAAGAAAACAAAAAACCCCAAAAGAACGATGCAATTATGGGAAAAGTGTATTTCTTTCATAGAAATTTCATTATGTTTCCTCAGGAGAAAATTAAAGTAACTGTGTCTAAACTCAGTGCCATAAAATGATAGAATACCTTGCCCCAAAATCAATGCAGTAGCAATGTCTGGGTTATTAGTTGCTCATGCCTGAATTGTGTAGTGAGCACCTGAAGTGGAAAAACAGCCAACTTTCTACTGTCCATCAAAAAGAGTGCTTCTGGCAGCAACAAAAGAGCCCCTGTGACATTGAGGATATCTGACAGCCTGCCTTGGAAAGGAGAGTTCAGCTTGCAATGAAAACAAGTGAGGAGACTGTGGTGGATCGAAGAATGACTCACCCATTGTTCCATATTCGATGTGTTATGTGCCCCTCAACGATAGTTAGCTCGTTAATTTGCTCAGCGGCTTTGAAAACAAGTCACCTCCTTCTGGTTCAGCAGACCAGGAAGATGGGGGTTAGAAACCCCAGCGTCATGATTGTAATAAGGAGGGTAATTCTCTAGTGACAACTCCTTCTAATAAAAGCTGTGTGAGGAAGCTGTTACACATGTGAAATGATAACTCGTTCAGTTCATTTCTTATGGGATTTTACGTTTTGTTTGCTTTATTCTTTCCCTTTGAGAAGTTGAAAACAGTGCCTTTTATCAGACAGTAATCTCACAGCAGTGATAACACCCATCCTGTCCTTGATTTGCTGAATCTGGTAACACACCTTTTTTGAAATCATTTCTTTGAGAGAAAAGGGTAAGACTTTTCTGGTAAACCACTCAACTTGGAGAGCTCCAGTGGTGTATGTGTCAGGAAGCTTCAAATCAGCTACTTTCAAAATGAGACACAAATACTGACTCAGATCACCTGTCTGGGACAGGAGTTGAAACCCTGGGGCTTTAGTTTATCAGTCCTTATGCATCAGACCAATGCAATAGTAACTCGAAAAATCTTAAGCAGAGTTTCAATGCAGTGCAATGGGTTGCTTTTGTTTTTAAAGTGAGATTAGGGCAAATTTTTGATTTTTAAAGGTAGGTCAGTTCCAGAAGCCAGATTGTAGCCTAGTCCCACAGACAGTTGCATCAGCTCATTAGTTACAAGAGTAGCAATATCTTAAACTGATATTGCAGGCACTCTGTATGGAGAAACCCCCATCGCTGGCTCCTCCAGAGACCTTGGGGCTTTCTTTGCCCTGTTCTCCTGCCATGTCCTTGCTCAGTTTAATGGGCAGCATCCAGCAAACTAAAGGAAGCTGCTGCAACATGCCCAGTTGGACTCTCTGTGGGGGGTATTGCAGCAGTCTCCCCCTTTAATTGCAATAGCAATCAAAAAAACACACAGGGATGAGAGCATTTCTCTAATTAAATGGTGAACACTCACATAAAAATATTGTTGAGATCAGTGAGGTCTTGCTCCATAGAAAGGTCTCCGAGGCACTACCACACCATAATGGTAATTCTAAAGAGAATCTGACTGCCACAGAGATTGTCTATAATTGTCTCTTTCGGCAGCAACTTGAACAATTTACTTCTCTCCAGTTTTCACCCCACAATTCTTGAAATTGCTTTTAATTTTTGTTTGTTTTATAGTACCGTGTTAAGAGGGAAGGGTAATTTCATATCCAATTCTCGTCTCAGCCCTTGACCCAGAAATAGCTGTAAACACTGAGTAGCGTGCCTGACATCCCAAGCCACTCTGACACTGTTTTTGACAGGAAACCCTCTGAGGAGTGTAACACTACCGGCTTGTCCTGCTGCTCACCTCCTTTTCAAGCACAAATGCCCCTCCAGGCTTCTGTTACTCCAAACACACAGGCAGCAACAAGCAAGCTTATCTTCCAGCATATGTCATGGTGTTGGATACCACCACGTGAGAAAGGAGAACGTACAGTGGGAGGACCTTGGCTTTCTTTCAGTGTGTGCTTTGGTCTCTCCTGTCCTAGGAGTTTTAGAGTGGGAAAGACCAAACATAGTATCTTTTATAGTCAAGATCCACTCAGTATTTCTCCATGATTTGGTTTCAAGCTCTCGCTCTGCCTGTTAGAAGCATCCTAGGAACCTACTGACACAGGCAGAGGGACACAAAACCCTGCAGGGTATCCTGCCTGGATGGTGGATCCAGAAAGGGATCGGTCACACATGAATAATGCCTTATTATAATGTCTTCATGCCTTATAAAGCCAAGTGCATATTGGAGTATATAGGTTAGAAGTGATTTCAGACCCTGTATTTTCTCCTGCCTGTTCCCCCAGGAGACTACCTGGCACGTTGGCCTGGCCGAGTGGATTGACTCAATTGAGAGGATTATTTGGGAAGAGCTGAAGTGAGGCAAAAGCTCTGGCCATCCTAACCACTATCCTAGTGGGGATCCTGGTGTGATAAATGTAAATGAGACTTGCAATCTGGCTTTGTCTTGCAGGTTTTGTAACAGAAATGAGTGAGAACAGGAGCAGTGCCATAGATTGCAGATTTTTTTTTTTTTATTTGATCTGTGAGATATCAACAGAAAGAGACAGATTAATCAGAGTAATTAATCTAACTCAAAACATATGGATAAGGTAAATCTTCATAATCAGCATTGTTCCATTAAAACGAATCAGTGCAAATGTGTTTCACTGAAGATTACTTTCTAATTTACATCCCCTCCACATACAGTCTGGGACCCATGAAAAGTGCACGATAAATAAATATGCTTTTTTAAAATGTATTCTTAATAGCACTGCCTCAGAAAGAAAGATTGGAGATCTTTTTTTTTTTGTAAAAATGAGAAACAAAACTCAAGCCCATGTAAAAAATGTGCCTCCTATACCCTGACACATGAACCATTCATGTGGGGAAAGGTTCAGCTTGAATGAATGGTGTGATAAATCACTGCTTTCACTGAACACGTTTGTAACGGAGAATAAGGTGATAGGGCTAGAGATATCTTAGCATTAATTTCAGTCTCCTTTCGTTTAATTTTAAATGCATACAGACAATGTGATACTGTGACTCAGATATCTTCCTTCTTTGTCTGAGGCTTAAATAATCTAGATGAGAAGGAGACCATGTTACTTTGTGAGAAGGCAGCCGGGAAAGTAGTGTAACAGTTTTCCTCTGGTCTTCATAACTGTGAAACCAAGCTGAGGCCAGGGGCAGGATTCCCGCATCCCTTTCAGACCTTAGGCCCCACCAGAAGTATTGGCTGCACTTAGCCAGATAGGAACCTCACAGGGTGACCAGGTTTCCTCTGGTCCCCACCATGACCTTGCCCTGGCACTGCCTTTAGGAGCACATGCAGTGTTACAAGCTGCAGGTGACAGCCCTCTTCCACCAGTGACACAGAAGGTCTTAAACCAAACCACCTACCAGAACCAGATGCCTTTCATGCTCCCTCTGAGGATCTCTGCAAATCCCAGTTCCCAAAGGCCAGAGTAGAGAACACTGATATAGAGGAGAGTCTAATTAATTTCTCATTAATTAAAAAAATATATTAGGCTGTCTGGAGGATTCAAAAATATTTCTTATGTTCTGAATATGGATGCTACTTTCCAGTGTCTTTGCAGTAATTTAACTCCAAGGCCATTTGAGAGGAAGCGTCTGCATTCAGACTGGGAACAGGGAACCAGACAGTTGAGCCAGATAAAATATATCCTCTCATTCTGGTGGCCTGGTGAGAGACAGTGATGAACTCTAAATAAAAAAAACCCTCTGATTCTTCCTCAGAATACGGGATACAGAGAGAGGAAAGTGAGATGCAAAGTGAGTGAAAAAAGCATTCCTCAAAGAAACCATTCAAGAGAAGGGTCATGCTAAAAACTGTTAGAAACTGGTTCTTTTTGTAAATTAAAAACAGCATCAGGCTAGTTACAAGACAAGCTATATATTTATGTCAAAATTTCACAGCCTGAGATGCCTAAAAAGAACAAAAACTGCTCTCAGAAAATTCATGTTCCTAAGCTCTAAGTTTTTAAAGCTCAGTCATTAAATTCTAAGCATAATTCCTTTAAGCTCTGTAGAAGTCAGGTCTTTGGTCATGTTTGCTCCTCTGTGGATACCTAAGACAGAGAGAGGGTTCAAGGACTCATTCAAAAAAGTATGCAGTATTTGGCCAGTGTTGAGGCTTCTGAGGAGTCTACCTCAGAGAGGAGTGAAGACCTGATGATGAGATGTCCTGTTCTTTGAGATTCAAGAGTTCACATCCCATTGAGAGATTATATAGCATCCTGCAGGGAGGAGCAAATAATCCAAGGACAGTATTTGAATGGGAGACATAAAGTATTACAATTTTCAGGGGACTTGAGCATGGCATTCCTTGTGAGTCAAGGAGTTATTTTAATATTGCTATATTAGAAAATCTGATGTGGGTGAGAGTTTAGAGGTCATGAGTCCAAAGAAAAGAAACATGTACTTTAATGAAGGTGAAAAGATGGACAGCACATACAAACAAAGCTTCAGAAAGGGATGTTGTGCAGAGCATATTGATTTGGAAAGGAGAAAGAATGGAAAGAAAACCATCTGATTTGTGTTTCTTGATTTAGAGAGAACAAAAGAATGTATAAAGACTGTATATTGCACAAATCACTTTTGGAAATTAAGCAAGAGGCAAGGGGAGGAAAAAAAAAAAAGAACCACCTCTTCTAGTTAAAGATGGCAAGGATGAGAAACAGAGAAGAAGAAAGCAGTTTGAAAAGCTGGGGAGCTCTGAAAATGGAAAACTTGAAAGCAGGGTTTGCCTTCCCATAGCAGGAGTGCAGGATTCACTGTAATGGTCCTAACAGAGCTTTACATATTGTCAGATTACAACTGGAATGATTGCTGACAAAAGCAGCAGCATATTGTAAAGGACTCTGCTTCCCTGAGATGAATGCTTGGTTGAAAGTTTATACTCTGACCTCATCCAAAGGTATGAGAATCTGACATTCAGAACTGATGTGTGTTTCAGCAGTTGAATGTGATGAGAAATGTGCTTCTCCATCTTCTTCTCTGCACAAGGTGTCAAAGATGAACTAGCTGAGGAGACAGGATGGCTTAGCAACAGACTATGAGTTATTTTTCATGTTAATAATTTCTAAACTCTGTTTAGGCCTTGGAATCATAATTTGAGGTTTGATCTAGATTCTGAACAAGACATCACATAAAGAAGCACAAAATAATTTATAAAAACATGTATTTGCCACTAATTTATTCTCCTGACATGCTTTGGTTTAGTATTTTTTGTTTTAATTTAAATTTCAGTAGGAATATAAGACAAAGACATAGCTAAGAATACATACATCAATATTGTTGATTGTTGTGATAGGAGATTGATTTTCTTTTTATTTATTTTAGATGAAGGGCAGTAGGTTTACAACAAAGGTAAGATTGCCATGATGTTAGAGTGATAATACAGAGTGTTTCTGCATTGGAAGAAGAGATTTAATTACTAATATTGCAATGACATATCTCTCCACCTTATTTGCGTGTGAGATGTAAATTTCTTGCCTTTGCTTTTGTAAAATCAAAGGGAAAAATTACTGCTGTCATTTCTGGGTTGCTGTTTTGTAACAGTGAAGTGTAGGTGTTGCCTGCTTAAGGGGGAGAGACAAGTTTTATGTCAGAGAGCTGTCTCTGTCCCTAATCCAGTCAGTGCCTCCATAAAGCTGCCTATATGGAAGGGCTGCCTACAGTGAAGTCAAGGTGCTCTCAGACCTACAAGCACCTCCACTCTTCTCTCTTGATATATCAGACTTGACATGTCCAGCCCTGCTGGCTAAGCCACCCTCCTCAGAGCCTGATCCAGAGCTCACAGAAGGTAGAGAGGCAACTTGCCATCAATTCCCAAGAGGACAAGCAATCCCACTGGACTGTGTCTAGCTTCCTCCTTGTATTATCCTTGGCTCTTCAAAGCCACAGCTATGGTTGATGGGAAAAATTGTCTCGTTTTGAGACAAAAAAAAAAGGGGGGGGGGGGGGGGGGCGGGGGCGGGAAAAAAAGGGGGGGGGTGGGAAAGAAGGGGGGGGGTGAGGGGGAAAGAAGGAAGAGGGGGGGGGGGGGGGGGGGGGTGGGGGGGGGGGGGGAAGAAGGGGGGGGGGGGGGAGAAAGCCGGGGGGAGAAAGGGGAAAAAAGGGAATAAGGAAGGCAGGCTCACTCAGGGATATGCACAAAGGGACTAGAAATGCAGGAAACTCAGGAAGGAAAACTTGTCACAGGAGCAAGGGGAGAACAATATTTCAAACAAAAAACAGCTGGCATTCTCAAAGGTAAAATGAGTATCAGTGAAGATGAGGTTTCAAAATATTGTCTAAGAAAAAAAAATCTTAATTTTGTAACTGTCTGACAGGAGACATATTGAATATTCTGTACAAAATGAAGTCAGTCGGATAAATAACACTATAAAGTCCCTGTCTGTCTCTGATAACTATTTAGAGAGTTTTGCTGTTCACCTGAGATGCAGGAATCAACATCGATGGCTTTTAAAGTTAGGCCAGGTGTCTCAGCCAAGAAATCTCTGTCTAGGTTGTGGATGAGAGCACCATCAGGCACAGGAACAAGCTGTCTGTATTCAACAAGCATCTCTGTAGCAAATATCTGGTAAGGAGGCAGGCAAGACAAGGAAAATAATTCATTTGTGGCCACTTGAGGTGTCAGGTATGGCCTTTCGGAGCAGTTTGGACAAAGCCATGCACATTCTGATTCTGCCCCAGGAGGACAGATATTAGTTAATGCAGAGAAAGTTATTTGCATAATAAATAAGGGCCCGTATGATGCTGTTGTCAGTGTAATCACTTCATATAAAGCACATTAATACACATAAAAGAGATTTGCAATGATGAATGAAATGTCTTTCCCTCTTTTCTCCCCAATAAATTATAGAAAACCATAGTGACACACTGGAAGTGATAACAACAAGAAATCCTTAATTGTAGCAGCGAGAAGAACACACAAAACAAAGCACACTGGAGACAGTAACAATTCATCTCATTTAGTATTTCTAGACAAATCTTTACCACTTTCCCTTCGCAAATGGAAAATGTTTCTGTGATATTTACAGATGCAACATATCTGAACTGGAATTCTGAGACAAACTCATCCAGAGTCTGGTAAATCTGAAAATCTTGTAATGTATGGAAAATATTATCACTCTAAATGTCTCATAACGTTAAGTGTTTGGGATGGCTCCCCAACCACCCACTATTTCCCGTACTGTCAAAGGAATAATTTGTACAATTCAGAACATTTTCTTTATGTGGTGGCAGCTATAGGACATTAATTTCTGGTACCCCATTCCCCCAAGTGTGGTCATTGCCATTCACTTTATACGGAACATGTCTGAGCTCTGCTCAGGAGAGACTTACCTACACAGCTGACTCTCCATATAATTTTCAGAAGTTGTCTTCATCCTGCACGCACACCAGCAGCTTGCTCTCGCTCAGACTACTTGCTGGTTTTATAGCCTATATTTAATGCCTCTGATAGACACTGACTTTGTTTCCACAGGGATCATGCCGGTTAACTGATCACTATTAGTCTCCACTCTCAGCTCACATGGTCTATGGATAACTTGTAGTTTCAATTCACCAAGCTCTTCCCCATAACCCATTCTTGTAATTTCTCTGCTTTTCCATCTCTTAGTATGTTAAAGCAACTTCCTGACTTCCCACACTGCCTTATACCTCTTAAATACTGAAATGTGAGTTAGTTCATAGAACCATAAAATCATAGAATGGTAGGGTTTGGAAAGGACCTCTGGAAATCATCAAGTCCAACCCCCCTGCCAAAGCAGGATCACCTAGAGCAGGCCACACGGGATCACATCCAAGCAGGTCTTGAAAGTCTCAAGAGAAGGAGACTCCACAACCTCTCTGAGCAGCCTGTTCCAGTGCTTCACTACCCTCACAGTAAAGGAGTTTTTCCTCATGTTCAGCTCAAACTTCCTATGTTCCAGTCCTTATGCCTGTTGCCCCTTGTCCTATCACTGGGCACCACTGAAAAGAGACTGGTCCCATCCTCTTGAAACCCACCCTTTACATATTTATAAGCATTAATAAGAACCCCTCTCGGTCTTCTCTTCTCGAGGCTAAACAGCACCAGGTCTCTCAGCCTCTCCTTGTAAGAGCAATGTTCCAGTCCACTAATCATCCTCATAGCCTTCACTGGACTCTCTCCAGTAGTTCCTTGTGTCTCTTGAACTGGGGAGGGCAAAAATGGACACAATACTCCAGATGCAGCCTCACTAAGTCACAGTAGAGGGGGAGAAGAACCTCTCTTGACCTGCTGGACACACTCTTCTTAATGCACCCCAGGATACCATTGGCCTTCTTGGCCACAAGGGTACATGATTTGTTGGCTCATGATTAACTTCTTGTCCACTAGGACTCCCAGGTCCTTCTCCACAGAGAAAAAAAACCCCTCTTTTTCCTCTTTCACACTCAAGTTACAGAAACACAATCCTCTACTGCATTTCAAAAACTAGGCAGAATCTTTGCCCATTCCTTATTCTCCCAGTCTGTATTCAAAGATGTCTTTAAAAAGTAACATCCCTCCCGTGGGGATCAGCAAAAGAAAGTGAGTAGCAGCCTGAAGAATTTTTAAAAAGGATCTACAACCACATGCCTAAGTCAAAACCTAAGCACGTGGTTGAGCTATATCTTTTTTGAATCCCCCTGAAACCACACTGAGACCTGGGGCACCACTGATGCAAGTAGCTGCAATACGAAGTGCTAAGTCTAATTCAGCGGACAGCATCCAAGTGTTGCAGTAACTTTTGACCTTGCATCTTGTAAACACATCTGGTAAGAATTGCCAGGAAGGTTTTCTCTAAGCACTTAAGAAGAAGATATGCACACAAACACCTACTGAAAACTTGTTTCTACCTTAGTCTGCAAAATCTTAGTCTCTATTAGACTAGTTCTTTGTTGTCTCCTCATTTGTTCTGGTAATAGGAAGCGTCTGGGGAACATGACACCCATATGGATTCTAATTTCTTTTTATAGATTTGCTGTATGTTTAACCATTGTCCTGGTGGGTTTACTCTTTATGCAAAGCAGCGCCACTGTGTCTGTTTAAAGGAGGCAGTAATTGATGGCCATGGGCTGGCACACAGACCAGACCCAGACAAAGGGAAAGGAATTTTGTTCCAGCTTACCTACAGTGGAGTAGGAATATTTGAGTTGCCTCAGGAGCAAAACATGGAAACAAGTTGTAGTGCAAGAATCTGTAATCATAGAAAGGTTGGGGTTGGAAGGGACATTCCAAGATCATCTGGCCCAACCCCCTGCCATGGGCAGGGACATCTTTCACTAGATCAAGTTGTTCAAAGCCCATCCAACCTGATTTTGAACACACTACAGTCTCAGATCAGGAAGATGGAATGAGAGGGATGGTTTTGTCCAGAACAGCAGGCTGGTTGTGTCCATGCAGTAACATACATGTTTCCACAGAGCAGAAAACCACGTGAGCTTTTCCTAACAGAGAACATTTCTGAAGACTTTGCCCTGAATTCTGAAGATGCACTATAGCAGTGAAATGATCTGTTACCAAGAAAAGGGATTGTATTCTCCCTTCTTCTCATGTAATTTAATATATAATGGAGGTCAGAAAACATTTGCAAAGTCTGTGGCTCTATTATCTGAACGATTACACGTCTCCACAGAAAGATAAACTGTGAAGACAGATCCTCAAACAGCTGTCCCTAGAGATGCAGCACAACCCCAGTGGCCCATGGCAAATGGCCACACTTCCTTAAGAGACATCAGAGGGATAAATTCAGACGGCGTCTTGACCCTGTGCTTGGGAGACACCAACATCTAACTTAATGCCATATAGGACATCTCTTCCCTATGTCATTTTAAGCTGTTTTTCCTCTCTTAAGAGTTAAATCAGGCAGAAGGGGTCCGGCAGCCCGCTGTGGATGGCAGTGGGGCAGAAGGCAGTGCCAAGCTGGGGCTCAAACCTACCTGCCTGTTTTGCACAGGGATTAATGTGGCAGCTGTCTGGCTGAGCAAGCTCCTGCACTTCCCCAGCAAGCTGGTTCACCTCACGTATGTGCTGGCTGTGCTAACACAGAGCTGCTTTGTGGCTTGGGGATTTTAGGGCCAGCAGAAAGCTTGCTTACAGTCCCACCACAAATCAATCTCTTCACCCTAGGAGGAACTTGGCACACAGGTCCAGCCTGGTGACATCCAAGCTGACTCTAAGTACTTAGACAAAGCACTCAGTGAAATTCCCTGCACCAAGGACTGTCACAGGTATTTACACCCCTAGGAAAATCAAAAGATCCAGATAAAACCAGAAGTTGCTGGCTTTATCCTTGTTAATTAATTTCAGAGAAAGATGCATTTAGTGATATTAAAAGTGGACACTCTTTCTACAGTTTTTCAGTCTGGATGTCTTCACATGAGGTAAGTGCAAAGATGAGGAGCAGTACAAAATTTCAGTAAGCTGTATTACTTTGCACTGTACATGTCTCCCATGCCTGACTATTCCAGAGGCTTGGGATGTGACAACAGATAACTACTGGGGTGAGAAGCAAACAAAGAAGGTGTCACCTCTTCCCTCCCACTGCTCCTTATTTTTCTTCCTTGACTTCAGAACAAACCCCTTCAAACCCTGGTCCTGTGCTGGCTTGCCAGTGCCTGTCCCCTGTGGCAATGAAGGATCTTTGCAGGGAATCAGATCATGAACAGCACAGGAAGCTCTTGGCCCCATTCTGCTGCTCCCTGTGCTGTCCCTTCCCTGCTGCAACAAACAGTGGTCATGCCAGCTGCACAGACACTGGAAGAGCATCAGTCTGAAGCAAGGGAAATAGACACACAGTGGGAGCAGTGAGGGAACCACACAGGTGAGCAATTTGCTGATGAGGGTCAGCAGAAAAAGAAAAAATGGGGAGGTTTGTTGTGGTCACAGAACAATTTGGGTTGGAAAGGACCTCAGGAGCTCACATAGGCCAACTACACTCAAAGTGGAACAAATCTCAAAGTCTAAGTGACTCAGGCCTTTGCCCACCTGAATTTTCAAAATCTCCAAGGACAGACGTTGCACAGGCTCTCTGAGTTGTGTCCCAGGGCTGACACATGTTCAGCCAGGAATACAGATTCTTTTACTGCAGAAATGCCACCTAGGTGGTCAGTTCCTTGCCTCTGCCAATGCATGAGGTTGTTCTGTCCCAGGAACTGGACCTTGCATTTGTTTTTGCTAAATGTGACCAGTTCCTGCTGGGCACATCTGTTCACTCCCCCTTAACACCAGGGAACAAAGCAACTCAAGTACTGAAGTTGGGCAACCTAGCAATAGCAAGGGTTGCCTTTTCAAATTCCACTACTCTAAAAGTAACTTTCTTTCCATACTGGAAGGTAAGTCCTCCCCTTCCCAAAATCCCGTGAAAAGGATTCTCTCTTACAGTATCACATAACTTCCCCGACCATCCCTCTTGGACAGCTAGGCTGCAAGCTTGAAAATATCACAGGAAAATCAAAGATGCAATCCTGCAGGCAAGTCCTTCTGTCTCTTTCAAGACCCCTGAGCTAAAAGACCTTGCTAGAATCCCAGCAGTATCCCCCCCTTTCTGCTATGTTCCATCCCTGTGCAGCTAGAATGTGACCAAACGTCCCTCTCGATCACCTGACTCTGAACAGAGACAGAAGCATCACAAGAACAACAATGACATTTCTGCACCACCATCTGTGCGCACATCAGCACAGCGATCTTTTCCCCACGGCACTGCATAGACCCAGGCAGCTCCCCAGCAAGCTCAGAAGAATGCAGCTCTTCATGAGCATTCCTGCAGGTCCTCCCCCTCATCAGTGCTTAAACAGAAAGCATCAAAGCAAAGCAATTCCACAGAGCCCTCATAGCCATGCCCTTTCTTTGTCAGCTTTGAAATATGACATACTCTTATTTCTAAAGCCTTTACTTCACAGCCACTCCAGAGCCCAAATGTGCTTCTTGGGTTATAATGGCCTTTTACTTGAGACTTCTGATTCTGATACAAAACAAAAGCTGGTCCAAAGACACCTGACCCCGAAAGGAACAAACTATCCTGATAGCAACTGCATGTTGCACCTTGACTTCTAGCAACATGGAAATGGGAAAGATAGAGACCCAAATTAATGCACATCTAAAATTGCAATAAGAAACTTCCCGTGCAATAGCGTCTTAGGCTCGAGTGGTTGCACACGGTGCTTGCAGTTCTGCTTTGTGTATTCCCATCACTATCTCTTCACCTACCTCCTATCTACATTTCAAAGCTGCATCCAAGCTTCATGAAGTGGCCCTTTCTCAAGGCATCATCATGACAGCTCCATAGGACTAAGCTCCTCCTGTTAAGCGTAGTCCACTTCTGTTTTCACCATGTACGATCCTGTAGAAATACATACCAGGAGACCAAATTCCTATGTCAAGAGCTTCTCAGACCTCTTCACCCCAAATACTCATCTTCATCTAGAAGCACACTCTGCCTATTTACTGCCCCTTGGGTTGAAACTATGCCTCTGAGTTGGAAGGAGCACAGAAGGATATGCAGCATGGTAAACTCAGCTCTTGAGCTAAGTGACCTACAAGTTTGGCACAGAATTTTAGTGGAGTCTGACTTTCTGTGGATTTGCCTGAACCACAGAGAGCTGAAGCTGTGTCTGTCCCTGTAAGAACAAATAACCTGACACCAAAGCAGGTGTCTGCAGCCTCCTTGAAGCTCAGAGCGCTCTACTTTGAGCTTTTCTGGAACTAACCAGGAATCAGTCATAGCATGGACAGATGTGAGAGACCTGGCTCTGTTCAGCCTAGAGACACGCACCATGTATCAGCAGCCAGGCCTGATTTGGACTCATCATGCAGGTGCTCTCTAAGTAGTGTCATCCCGTGCAGGAGATCCTTTATTTCCAACATGAACTACCACTGGCTTCTCTCTGCATCAGCATCAGACTACCATTCTGTTTGTCAAACCCTCACTAAAATATTGCCCCTTGGAACAAGCCTGCAAGGTGTTTGAGACACGGATGAATTATTCTCAGCTCTAGACACTTTGTTCCTGTACCTCTCAAGCTACTCTGGGTATAGAAATAGGGAGAAAAGACCTTGACCTAAATATCGGCATCTCTTGTACAGATTAATTGCTTTGTCTACTAAAAGCAGGCTGATGGATTAAAGGCTGAATACCTGGCAGATTCTTCTGAACTACATGGCTTCCTATGTCCTCATCCTGCCTCAACATTTCCTATCATGCAATAGCTTTTCCAGAAGAAACAGGAATGCTGTTTGCTAGCACAGAAACGTGCAAATTCTCTGTTGTGATGGTTTGTAATTCAGCTGTCACTTCTTTAAAAAAAAAAAAAGCTTATTATAAACACGTCAATATACTTGTTGTCACAGTTTAGGGTCAGGGTGGCCCCTTAGACCTATAACAGACACTCTCTGTTAACCTCCCTCCCTCCCCAAAGGGGAAGAGAAAGGGAATAAGGGAGAGAGACTTAGCGATTAGAAAAGGAAATTAGAACAGCTTTAATGAAAATTAAATCCCAGTCCTTGGTACTAAGTCTAAACATGGGGTGTTATCACTGCTAGAAACAGACACCACCTGTGAAAACTGGCTGCTAACTTCAGAAAGTGCTGTTAGTTAGAAGAACTGAGCTGAAAAGTAAAATCACTGAACAAAACTAACTCTTTTCTCACTCAAACCAGGACACCTTTCCAGCAAATATCAGGATGGTTCAAGTCTCACAACTGTGGCACCCATATGAACCTGCCCCTTAATTCTTACCCATAAGTTTTCAACACATTATTCATCTCCCACTAGGTAGAGCTCAATGCATTCCAGTTGCCCTCGCACATAAAGAGCAACTCCACCACCTCACTTTGCTGGTCTCTCTTTCCTAAAAAATACATAACCATCCATGACAGCATTCCAGTCATGCAAGCTATCTCACCATGTCTCTGTAATCGCAATGAGATCATGGCCTTGCGATTGCACACAGATGTCTAGTTCTTCCTGTTTATTGCCAATGATGTGTGCATTGATGTACAGGCATTTCAGAGCCTTAGTCGAGCACGAATGTTTTCCTGGAGAGGTGCAAGAGGATCCATTATAGCCATACGCACCACTGAGGTGGTTGGCCTTCTGGTTCTCATCTTGGAAGGCACCTAAGGAACATTTGTCACTGCTCTGGTTGGCCTGGCTTATTCCCCAGTTGGATGGGATGGCATGAACATCACTATTTTGGACCCTGCTCCTCCGAGTCCTTCAGTTTAAAGCCCTCCTCACCAAGTTGGTCAGCCTGCTGCCAAAGATTCCCTTACCTCTTCTAGTCAGGTGGATTCCCTCCCTAACAGGTTATAGTCATCAAAGAATGTCCCATTGTCATAAAATCCAAAACCCTTGCGACAACACCAGCAATGTGGCCAGGAGTTGATATTCATTATTTGTCTATTTCTGGCTGCCTCCTTTCCTCTAACTGGTAAAATGAAGGAAAAGAGAACTTGGGCACCAATGTTTTTCACTTGAACTCCCAGGGCTTTATAGTCTTCCTCGATTCTGCCCAGGTTCTGGCTTGCGGTGTCATTCATGTCCTCATGGAAGAGTAACAGGGGATAGTAGTCTGTGCTCTTGACAAGTTGTGGCACCCTCTTGGTGATGTCTTGGATCTTAGCTCCCAGGAGGCAGCATACCTCCTGTGACTCCCTGACAGGTCGGCAGATGGATGCCTCAGTGCCCTTTAACAGAGGGTCACTTACTACGAGCACATGCCATTTCTTTTTCTTTCACTGTCTGCTGCTGGTGAAATTTCTCCATGCAGACCTCGCTCATGGATGTCTAGAGATGTTAAAGCTTCACCCTTCAGCATCACAATCAAAAACAAATATGGAGACTGAAGTGGTGTCCTGCTTTTATGGGTCAGCAGGGTCCAAGGTGCCTCATTCTCAGTGGTGTCTGCTACAGGAACATGGTTATGAAACCACCTATCTAATACTAATAATGCTCCTCTAATACTGCACAGCCTTATAACTGTTTCCTGCAGCTCAGCCACTTGACATAATGGATCATCAACCTGTACACACCTTGTGCAGGTACTTACCTTTTCATCAGGAGAAGGGTCTGGGCATTCGCCACAACTTGCTGTCTGTATTAATGTCTCCTTCTTTACCAGCTCTGTCTGGGTAGATATGTGAGACATGAAATGAAACAAAAAAAAAATCTATTTTCATAAAGTCCTAAGTGGAACTGCAAAACAATCACTCTTATTCTGACATGAATGCCCTATTATTTATTTATTTATTTTAAACCTCACCTACTTCCACAGCTAAAATAGGAGATCACTTAGATCACTTCACACTGAGAGATGTATTGGTATAGCTGTGAAGTTATTGTCATTTAGACATTGCATAATGCAGACTTCTGTCAAAGCCTTCGGTTATTTCAGCTCTCAGGTGATTATTATCTTCTAATAACTTGTATCAAGGTGAAGGGGCAAGTAGTTGGAAGGTACTTAAAACCATTACTCTTAATATGAAAACATCTGTGTATTCATACAACAGCAAAGCTTATCTAGATTGCTTATTGAAGATGTTGACTCAAAGAACAAATGCCTCTCTTTAGCTTGCAGCAGGCAGAGAAATGGGCCAGTGGAGTGAAGGGAGAATTGTCAGTCAAGTCCCATGTCTTTATCTGTAGCTTGCTGACACTCAGTTTTTATGGCTGAGATTCTCCATGACAGTAGTGAAGTAGACCGTTATGTTGCCAGTTTTATTGTTCTAATATCAGTAGTGAGTATGATGTTGTTTCAACCCAGTGATAGTATTCTTTTAAAACTTGTGCTGTTATCGTAGCTGCAGTTACAAAAAAAAGTGCAATAATTTTGGAAAGCTCAAACTCTACCAGAATGTGGACTTTTCTAGTAATCCAGGGGGTCTCCCCATTTTCCAGTATTGATTAGAACAAGAAAAAATACCCCTTAGTAAGCTTTCTTATATTCATAAAGGAAAATAGAAATTTGAATTTGTATCCTTTGTTGTCCTTTATGAGGCATACACATACAAATTCTGAAATGAGTTGCTTTGCTAACAGTGCTAAGATATGTAGATGCATTAAATGCTCTTTATTCAAAAGTATGAAGTTTCCTTTTTCTGATGACTCATGGAGGAAAATATGATTTGTCTGAAGGAAATGTGGTTTTGAGTTCCTTCAGCCCTTTCTGCATTAATGTGGGCATTTCACTTAAAGATTTTTTTTTTCCACTAAATTGATTTAGGGCTTATTTAAGTACTAGTTAAGGGCAAGCAAACATCTTTGAAGAGTCTTTTTTTCAGAATCTTTATTATCTTGCTCATTCTTTACAGTTGAAGCCAAGGTGAGCTGCTCTTGAGCCGAGGCAGATCTTGGTGTACAGGGTTTCCTTTGCTGGGTTAAAAACTGGTTGGATGACCAGGCCCAGAGAGTGGTGGTGAATAATGCTGCATCCAGTTGGCGTCCAGTGACCAGTGGTGTACCCCAGGGATCAGTACTGGGCCCAGTCCTATTCAACATCT
>WTSP01027328.1:0-32113 GCA_025331215.1 Actenoides lindsayi | reverse complement strand
CGGCATCTTGTTCCAGTTGGCATTTGCCCTGTTATTTAAAAGCTGCCCTTTATTTCTATATTTGGTTTGATGAGCTGCCCTGAATCTTGTATGCTTTTGAATGCTGGATCAAAGGACTATCAATTTTTTTGTCGATGGCAAGAGGCTGTGATCATAAACTAAATGAATTGATCTCCTCAAATCTTTTACTCTAAGGCATGTTTTTCAGCATTTTATTTGTCTGTGTGCTTTGACAGGTTGCAGAGATTGGATGCTTTGGAGATGAGACCCTGTTTATTGAGTTAGGAGTAAAAGGGCCCTGGTTGTTATTGTGGGGCATTTGAAGCCCTTCATGCATCCACTTCTGCAGAAAACAATTTTTTCTTTTTGTGTGTTTCAGGTTTTTCTGGCAGACTGTAAAATGTTTGATCTTAAATGATTGCCAGGCTTGACTGAAATCAATATGAGGGTGATGGAAATGTATTTCAGGATGTTTCTTTGTTGGTCAATAAAATGCTATACACTGTACCATCAAAAAATGCTGAAATCAGCTTTGAAAAAGCAGAGAAATGAGACAGTAGCACATACAATTATAGTCATCTGATGCTCTAAATCACTTCCTGTATGCAGGAGTAAAATGAAAGTTAATAGAAAAAAGGTGTTTGTGTTCCTCAAAATCTGGGGTTTAAGTTAAAAGATGTAATGTATGCGAAGAAGAAGCTTATGTGACCTTTTAATAATGAAGAAATGGGAAGAGCATCAGATGCTTCATCATCAAAATCAGTGACATTTCACGTTAATTGGATGAAAGCAAAAATATTTGTCCTAGACATTACCAATTGAAGTTTCCTTCTTGAGGGCTTTGTCCTCATCTTGATACAGGGAATGAAACTGAATTGCATGGGGTTTTTGTTATGTTTGGATAGAAGTGGTGATCTAATTGCCTGAAAAGCTTTCCTTTCCTATCTAATTATTTCCCTCTGAACGCACAAATACATATTATGAAGCTTGTAACCAGAGAAGCTTCTGGGAGGAGCGGATGACCTGAGCCACCATACTACTGCAAAATTAGAAGGAAAATTAATTTGCCTTCATCTTGGTTATCTGCTATGACAGCTGGCATAAATCTTTCCAGTTGGCTTTGACAGAGGTTGTACAGGTTCACCTTGTGGGATTATTTTCTTTTTGTCTACCTGTCCAGAAATCAGAGAATTTGCATCAGATTTCAATGAACTATGAGGTTTGTGCAGCACTCTGGGAAGATAACTTGTGCACAGTAAAGCCTGCAACATCTGTGGACAACAAACTAACAAAATTCCTTATTTGAGGTGAGGCTACTGCTGCAGCATCTCTGGCAGCACAATATTCAAGACAGGCCTCCGACACAGCATGAGATGGCACCCCTTCATTCTGGTCATTCATTGTTTGCAAAGAGTAAAATGCACGTTAGTTTTCACAAGACTCTTGTGAACCTGTCAAATTATTTACTTATTTTTAAATCTCTAAATCTGTGCTCCTAAGCTTCTGTCAATACAGCAGCAAGTTTTAAAGGGGAGTATTTTAAGTTATTTTGACTATATCAGCTCTCAAGTTTTTAATTTTTATCACCACTCAGCCTGTCAGAAAAGTCAGATGGATGTAATGGAGCTGAATTTACCTCCTTGTGCAAATAATCTATCAAATGCTGGAGGTTCTTGGGAACTGGTGCATGTGACTAATGCGCAAGCAGCACACTTGAAGCAGAAGAGATTATGCAAGTTACAACAACTCAAATAGAATTCTTATTTTAAAAAAAGACAAACCCAGCAACACTTGAAAAACAATTATCTCCAATGTGGAGATTGCCTGGCTACAGAGGTGTACCTACCAACTGACAAGTTCCTTGATGTTGTTGTAAGCTCTTGACGTTCTCCTACTAAGGTAAAACTGCCCACTTTCTACATGTGACTATCCAGTTGCATGTGTGTGTTTGGCTGTCATGGGAGCCTCATGTGCTGTGTTCTGAAGCCCTACCACATTCCTAGGCTGGTGTTTCTATGCACTGGTTGGATAGGGCAAGGTCCAAAAAGCCTTGACAGGTTTTGGTAAGATGTGTGTGGAAGGAGCACAGCGCTGATAGAAACGCTTTAGGCCTTTACACGGAGTGGGGGAAAGGAAGCTGGAGCTGCTGATGGATATCAGCAGGGATGATGACTTGTAATCAGAGATTGTGTATGGGCTGTGGAAAGGGTGAGTGTTCAGAAAGGATATAGAGGAATATAAAGAAGTACATGCTTCATGTCAGTGAGGAAACTAGCATCAGCTAAAATATGTAACAAAAACCAGTATTCAGCTTCTTGGCTCAACTCGGTGTCATAAATCACTGTGAAGAAGTTGTCATATGGTATTAGGTTTACTTCTGCTTTTTTCATGTCCCTTCATTTGCCTGCTGAAAAACATATAGTCTTGTTTCTGCTCAATTCTCAAATTTCCTACCCCTTCTCCACATTTTTTCAAAGCTACATACTACAGCTCTGCAGCTGTGATATGTATTGCAAGCACCTTGGGGACTCCAGGGGAACTGCTTGAATGGGGTGAGAATTTAAAAAATCTGTTCCTTTTGTCATAGAAAACAAAATGAAGAGAGCAAGTCAAATGTCAGAGACAGTAACCCACTGAAATTTGTGGTGCTTGTTGTCAACAAGCAATTTTCCAATGCATACAAAAATCCCCTGGGCAGGGTTTTGCTATCAGTTTTGAGATGAGCATGTAGGATTTGTTTTGAACCACTCTCATTTTAGATATTCAGATATCTCACACATACATGGTCGTGAACAAATAAACCCTCAAAGAGCCATACTGCCACATGAATTTGGAACAATGAGGTGAGGAGTTGAGCCATCTAATTTTGGACTAATTTCCATCTCAGTAGCCCTTTGATGGTAAATTTGAAGTAGAGCTTGAATCAGACTGGTTCTGCAAACAAAAGGGCTTGTAGGTCAGAGAGGAAAGGCACCTGTGGCCATCAGCTGTGACATCTAAGAGGAATGGCTCATGTGTCCTCAAGGCTGGCCACAGACCAAAAGCAGACTTTCTCAACATCAGTGGAAACCTGCAGGAGCTTTGTCTCATCCTCCTCGGAAAGTTTTGAACTCTTCAAAGTAAATTTTTTTTTACATGCGGTGCCCTCACAGCATGACATTGTGGACAGATCATTAGGAACAGAATACTGGATTTTGAATAAAATTTTAGCCTCTGAAATCCTCCCTAGGCTTCCAAAGCAGTTTCTTTTTTCCTTTCAGAGTTTTGTGTAAAATTTTTACCCTCATCTCTCACTTCCCCTCCTGTACCCCCCAAACCCCTTGCTGTGTTGAAGATCAGGTATCCCAACTAGTATCATCATCTTTGTTTTATGGAGCATTCTGCAGAATTGGGTTAGTGAACTTTATCCACTTAAAAGACAACAAATTGGCAGTTGTTTGGGTCCACAGCAATTACTGCAGAGTGCTGACAGGAGAATGCCTTCTGGCACTCACTGCTCTGATATAATAACAACGATAATAATAATATTAATATAAATTCTACTAAGTCTTTGCAAATGAAAGTATTTTAATTGAGGCACTAATCTAAATTACAGCTGCCTGTGGAAATACAGCAACTTTTGTGTTTTAATAGAGATGTAAAAGTATGTTGTGGTGCCAACAGGACTTTGTTCATCTGATGTGATGTACCTACCATAATATCATACCAAAATTTATTATATATGATAAGATTTCCAAATGTATACACAGGTAATATGTATGTATTTTAGGATGGTATTGTCTTATATGAAAATTTGAATCTCCAAAGGTTTGCGTTTGTAAGAATTCACATTTGTGAGATTTGTACTGATTTAAAAGGACAGATGATCCTCATTATGAGGTCCTCATTATGCCATTAGTAGAGAAAAGATACTTTGATCTGAAATCTTCCTGCATACAGTGAAGCTTTTGGAAATGTGAGCTGTGAATTTTAAGTGCCCGCCTATCTGATATAGGGAGCAAGCAAACAGTGATCCATAGGTAGGTTCTGACCTGCAAATGTAACTGTAGCAGCACACCTACCACTTATATTGTAGCCGAGACTTCGAGGAAGAAACTCGCTCAAAATGTTGACATGAATTTTAACTTTTTGGTTATCATAAACTGATTTTTAGCTTAAGGGAGCCTGCCTGGCATATGGTATGCTGGTGCATAGCCATTAATGCATTTACAAGATGGGACTTATTTCTAGGTGAAGGCTGCGTGGTGATGGGACCAATATGTTTGAACTGCATCAAGGATGTTAGGAAATCAGCACTGATTATTTGGTTGAGGCTGTTGGGCAGAACAGAAGTAAAGCTTAAGTTGATCGAACAGACTGCAGGAACATTTGGGAAGGTGTGATTGTACACAGTACTGATTATAATCTCTGAACAATTCTTGTAAAAGGCAGCATGAAGTATAGGATGGTGTAAAGCAAGAAAAATAATTAGCTTGATGACTTTATGCTTCAGTGTATGTGATAATAGGAGGGTACAGTGCCCATTAGAGAGGTGTATAATAGAATTTGGTTCTGAATGCATTCCATGTGCCCGAATGCTGTTGCAAGTCCTTTCTATTGCTGAAGATATTCCTCAGTCTGTTGAGGATAGGTGAGAGTCTTGTCTTGTGCTCTGTCGCTGGCTCAGCTTGATCTGCAATGAATCCAGCTACTTGATGTCTCCAAAAATAATGTCTGTCCCTGGATATTTAAATGCGTTCTCTGTCCTTTGTAACATTCCTACTGAATTGCAACTGCAGAGTGCCAAGGCAGAGGCAGAGCCTTTTATTTCATCCAGAAAATAGTGTATTTTGATGCATGAAGTAATAAAATAATAAAAAAAAAGTTTTGTATGAATCTTATATCTGATCTGGAAGCTATATATGCCAGTGTATGTTATGTGTAAATATATTTATTCTGTCTGGAATGGGAGTTACTGAGAAGGCTATCTAAATGATGCTGAACCAAATGGGGTGTGGTGTTAGACACATTTCAAGCAGATCCAGAAGAGTCATGTCTCATTCCTTTTTAATTTGCCTTTACTGGTTTTAATTTTCTAAAGTAGCAGCAGAAAGGAAGTGTTTTCACTGTAGTAAATCTCATTTTTCTTCTGTACAGGTGCTGATTTCTTTTATACCAATATTCATTACTCAAAGGCACAACCTTCTTAATTGGCAAGCTCATTATTTCAAAATGCTGAATTGGAGTCACATGGCCTGACCGGTAGGGAGCTGACTCTCTGGCTCACAGGAGCAGCAGAGCTGGTAAGATGATCTATTCTGAGGATTTTTGGTGGGTACAAAGAGAAAGATGCTAAATTAAAATAACAAATATTTTAAAGTAAAGTATGTCGGATGATTAAAAGCCAATGCAAATGTTCAGGAACTAATACTATTAAATGAAGTACTGCATATTGCCGCTCTGCTAAAACAATGCATCATGAAGTTACAACTAAAATGATTTGAATGATTCTTTGGTGCTGTTCTTAATAGTAACCTGTTCCTCTAGATGAGGAGGAGGTGGGCAGAGGAGGGGGGAGTGCTTTACCTGTCAGGAGCATTCTTAGTCGCGCTGGCATTATCATTGCAGAGCTGCGTGCTCAGCTCATTTCTCTGTACCAAGTGACTCTTTGGGTTATCGTTTCCAGCCAGGTGTCTGATGGGTTTGGGAGTATTACACCTTGCCTCCCAAATATTTCTGTAATTACTTCTATTGCAGATCAAGCTTTTTCTAAGTATTCTCTGTTTATCATGTAGGCCTTAGCCTCTATAACTCTAAGTCTTGACATCATAATGTGTGCTATGCTTCAAGATGTGTGGATGGCTTGGAGGAGAAAAAAAAAAAAAAGATAAAAATGAGTTGAGTGCTTTGCAGTTTAAGCTTTTAGAAGCAGGGCTTTTCAAGGACTGCTGCTTTAGTTTGCGAGCTCACTCTGTTATTCCCCTCGCCTTGTTCTTTTTCACAGCTGCTTGTGTGTATCTTCTTCTGAATGTGTAAGCAATGAGGTTGTTGCCATTGTCTTTGAACATCCTCTTCTGGTTTGGCATTGAAGTTCTCTATTAAAGTATAAGGACTTTGTCTCTCCAGAGTTATTTTTCCAGTCCTTACCTGTATGGCCCCATGAATAAACATCGTGTCTCAGTGCCAGGTCTTCCCTTTACTTTTAATCTTGAGTACAAAGCGGTAGAGTGTGATGACATTTTAAGTGGTGTAATTTTTAGTGAGAGGGACTCTTGACTGTGTAAACATTTGATAAGACCTAAATATCGAGCAAGACTGGGCATCTACAGGTCAGTACAGAAATGAGTAGAAGTAGTAGTTAAATTTTGTAAGAAAGCACTGAAGTGGTCTTACTGAAAATGCTTCACACCTTAAACATGAAATGCAAGTGCCTAGAAAAGGCAGTGCTCATTCAAAGCTTTGGCTACTCTCTCTTCTGGTATGTTGTATTTGAGATAGTGCTCTTACTGAACATAGTTGATACTTACAGGGAGAAAGAATTATTGAATCAAAGCTATCTGTTAAAAGGCTCTCTAGAGACAAATCTATCCAAAATGGATTTGAAATAATGTTGTTGCAAAATGTATTCATGTTGGTGCACAGAAATTTTGAGCACTCTTGGGGTC
This sequence comes from Actenoides lindsayi, assembly GCA_025331215.1. Lineage (NCBI taxonomy): Eukaryota > Metazoa > Chordata > Aves > Coraciiformes > Alcedinidae > Actenoides > Actenoides lindsayi. Next base: position 25,469 of record WTSP01027328.1, on the reverse strand, counting down.
TGCTCCAAAATCGATCATATCATCCTGGCCTATGTCTCAGCCTCCTCAACCTCTGTATCAATAATGAACTTCAGGGGTTTAAGCGAAGTTCTCAGAAATGTTCCTTTTTTGGTGTTGTGCCACAGAGGACTTGTTCTAACACTTCAGGGTCTGGGCATGCCACATGTATGCAGGGCTCAGCAAGAATTTGAAGATTTGAATCCTCTGCACCTTAGGGGCATGTGCAGAAGGAATTGGCTTGCAGAAGAGAACAAGGGGAAAACTGTGTGGGATATTCCCGTCCTAAAGAGTGAACATTTTCCCCTCCCCCCCTTCTGGTTTCAACTGGACAAAACTATTGCAAACAGTAAATTTCAAGTAAAATACATCAGCTGAAGTTCACAGGTCCAACTCACAGAATCACAGAATCATTTAGGTAGGAAGAGACCCTTGGGATCATCGTGTCCAACTATTAGCCCTACTCTACAAGTTCACCCCTAGACCATATCCCCCAACACCACATCTAAGCGACGCTTAAACACATCCAGGGATGACGACTCAACCACCTCCCTGGGCAGCCTATTCCAATATCTCACCACTCTTTCCATGAATAATTTTTTCCTAGTGTCCAGTCTAAACCTACCTTGTTTCAGCTTGAGGCCATTCCCTCTGGTTCTGTCACTAATTACCTGAGAGAAGAGACCAGCACCAACCTCTCTACAATGTCCTTTCAGGTAGTTGTAGAGAGTGATGAGGTCTCCCCTCAGCTTCCTCTTCCTCAAACTAAACAGACCCAGCTCCTTCAAACGGTCCTCATATGACCTCTTCTCCAGTCCCTTGACCAGCTTCATTGCCTCCTCTGCACCTGCTCCAGCACCTTGCGATCTCTCTTGTACTGAGGTGCCCAACACTGGACACAGTACTCAAGGTGAGGCCAAACTTTGAGGGAGGTCTTGTCAGAGCAGCAGGCATCAGTGGAACTCGGGCTGGCAAGGCCTTGCAAGAAATTTTTCTGCTGTTGGTGTCCTCTCCAGAGTCATTCCATGGGGTCTGTTCCTGGAATGCAAGGCAATGATGGTGCTTGTTCACGACTGGAGAGTATATTGCAACATGGATGAAGGGAGCAGCTGGTGCCTGCCTAGGTCCCTGTAAAACTTACTGGTGAGGGAGTGGCAGTGAAGAGCAAGTTTCATGCAGAAGGTTTGTTTCATGGAGTCCGTACTTGTCTGCAGCACTTCCTTTAGGAAAACATGTGTATCTACCTACATTCAGAGAAAACTGTCTTAAAGTCAAGTTGCTGTAAGTTTTACATGTTTAATTTAATAGTGGATTGCTCTCCAGGACTAATAAAAAGGGTTATGCTGAGATATATAGGGATCAGGACTGAGTATTCTTACATGTAATGCTGACAAGGAGCTGGCTTATCAGCAGCACTTATCAGCACAGCACCCTCCACCCTCCCTTCAGCGATGTATTTCAGAGAAGATATGTCTTCATTTTGAGATCTCTATCTCAGGATAGAACCTGGCAGAGACATTTAGTGTAGCTGGAGTCACCTGGAACTGGTTTCTGGAACTGGTCACCATGGGTGTTGGTCTCTTCTCCCAGGTAACAAGCGATAGGATGAGAGGAAATGGCCTGAAGTTGTGCCAGGGGAAGTTTAGGTTGGATATGAGGAACAATTTCTTTGCTGAGAGAGTGGCGAGGCCTTGGAACAGGCTGCCCAGGGAGGCGGTGGAATCACCATCCCTGGAGGGGTTCAAAAACTGTCTAGATGTGGCACTTGAGGACATGGTTTTGTGGTCCTGATAATGTTTAGTAGACGTTTGGACTTGATGACCTTGAAGGTCATTTCCAACCTTAGTGATTCTATGAGCTGCAATTAGTATTTTATAACAGGAGTGGTACCTTGATAGGAAAACACGAGTTCTTTGCAGTGAAGGCAAAGCATGGGAGTGATCATGCAGCACAATAATTACTGGCAATCATTTATTTTACTTCAAGCAAATGTGCTCTCTGGACACACCTACCCAGACCTTTTTGTTAACTGTAGCAAGCTGCCAACTGCATTCCACGATCTTGTCCTGCAGTGCAAGTCTCTCTGATCGAGTGAGTGAGACCTGGGCAGCTCATTACAAAACTCTGTGATTACACAGACAGGTAGGAAAAAAAATAAGTAACTACAAGATCTAACAAACAAAATTCATACTGACTGTATCTTTGATTGATTTGATCCCAGGAACTATGTCCTGGGAGTGGACTCTTGAGACTGTTGACCAGTGGGAGATCCACCCATCCTTAACGCAGCCCTTTCGTCTTCATCTGCCAGTGCTGGTGAGGTAACGTTGAGGGTTGGAAAACCTCAAGCAGTGCACAGAAGCCAGATAATTTCTGATTGCGTGTCTTAGTGTCTTTTGAGAATCTTCAAGCAGATTAATCACAAATAATGAGGATTTACAAAATACATTCCTCACTCGTGACGTTTTTGGGCTTGCTGTTTAAAAATCTACCACTGTAGAGGATCTTTATCGCTATGTAGTTATCTCTAATGTAGCATATGCACTCAATGGGCTGTCCCAAGACACTGTAGAAATGACTTAATGATTCTTCACAGTAATCAAGCATTAGAAAAAAAAAGAGATATTGGAGAAGGAAATAGAGACCCTTTGAATTGGAGTCAAAATGAATTCAAGTTAAAGGAAAGAAAAGCTTAAACCATAAGACTACAAATTACTGCTCAGTTCAGCTAAGTGAAAGAATCAAATCTTAAAAGTGGAAATGGTTGTCTGCATTACTGTTTGGTTTGGGGGTTTGTTTTGGTTTTTTTTTTTTTTACATGATAAATGTAAATATGTCAGCTGGCAGTGATGTGTAAGGGAGTGGGGTGGATGGTGAGGAGATTTCACCAGAAGACAAGGCAGGACAGAAGGCAGGGTCAGGCAGCTGCAGAAACTGGCCATGGAAGAAGAACAGTGCCAAGAATTACTCCAAGAATCATGCAAGTTTTCTGAAGTGTGGCTTTTACCCGAGGGCTGCTCATATTGAAGAAGGGCCCGTGAGATTCATTTCTCTGTACTGCTGCTTTATGGGGGGGAAACAACCAAACCAAACAAACCCAACAATCCCTAACCACAAAGTTATTATCTAATTGAAAGTAAGAAATCTGTCAGCTCTAGCGGAGTTGTCCAGATTTACACCAATGTTGCTGTGCTCACAGTCTGGCTGCATACCTATCTAAACTTAGGTAAAGCAATCAAGAATTTAATTCCAGACTGCATTCACTGGTGATGCTTTTACTGCGAGATGGAATATTGCTTTTTATTTCCCAGTGGGGGAGTTGGAGGTCTGCCTAATTTATTTAGCAGCCCATAGAGTGCATAGTCAATATTCAGTTTCTTAAGTTTTTATGCAAGTAATACAAGCTACGTATATTTGAGATAATAGTTTTTTATTTATGGAAATAATATCTAAAATTATGCTCTCTGGAAGACATTAGGAATGAAACAACAGTTCCTTTTCACAGCCTTAGTATTCTTCCTCCCAGCCCTCTGGTCAATATGGACTTTTGGTACCTTCTTTCTGTGCTGAAGTAAGAGCATTTATCTTGTTTCATTCTGGCTTTTTTTTTGTTGCCTTTTTTGCTTTTCCCAGAACATCTCTCTGCAAAGCCATAACCCTCATCTCCTTCCTACAGCCTTCCTCACCACCACCTACCTCATTACATTTCCAATTGGTGCAACACCTGCCTGAGGTAACAGATTTTCTCATTTTGGATAGTTTGTTCCTAAAAAGAACGTAGTTAATTCTTATTTTTATCCTGAATGAAGACTGCTATCCTGCTCTGCTTCGGTCAGGCTTCTTTAAACCATCAGAACATTAACAGAAAGATGGGGTTTTATTTTTTTAAGGAGTTCCTGAGAATGTTTTTGGTCGGTGATCTCCAGGTATTCTGTGTTTAGCAAAAAAGATGCAGCTGAGAATACAGGCAACCCCAACCCCTCCCTAGGTGAGGTCCTTAGCCAATACCTTCCTCCACCATGCACCTCCTGTTCTTGGAGAACCTGCTCTGGGCAGAGGGGAGCTGGGGGGCAGAAAGGACCTTTGGAACCCCCCCCTTCAGCAGCTGGGTGCTCAGTCCCAGCCGCAGTTACCCGGCTGACACAGCATCCCCTGAGCTATTGTTGTTGTTTCTAAACCAGTAGTACTGGGACTTGTTAGTCCACTCCAGATTCCTTCCAATGTCAGCTGTTGCTACTGGTTTTAAGTACCAGGGGGAATATCCTAAGGGCATAATCCTGCCCAGTTCAAAGGGAATTTGGATTGGGAATTCTGCCCTTCCGCTGAAAAAAGAGCGAAAGATTGTTAACTCTTCACCCCTATGGACCTTGCCATGCACTGGGTTATGTGCCAGCAGGACCTCTCTGGGTGGCTGTGAAACGGGCACCTTTTGTCCTGGACCATTCTAGAGGTGCGTGGCAAAAAACAGGAGGCAAAACCTGACTTTGCAAGAAAAATAAGTGGAAGATAATAAAAAAAGAGAGGCACAGAAAATCTAGAGGTGAAGGAATATTTCTGTGATTCTTGGATTGCTCGTCTTAGAAATTCGTCAGAGAAGAATTCACAGCAGCAAACTCTGCAGTGAGGCTGACACATAACGGGGCCACGGGAGCAATGAAGTCTTAGCGTAGAAAACAGAGGGGGTAAAATAATGGTTTGGAAGGTCGCAAGGTGAGATGGGATATTGAAAGTATGAGGGGAATCTTTTCCTGATATTAAAAACTTGCGAAGATGAAAGCCTTTCTAAGAACGGCCATTTGCTGAGATGGAAAAAGGGCAGTAGAGAAGCCAATGGTACCTGAGGAATGGAATGAAAACCCAATCAGCTGAAGAACCCACCCAACCAGCTGAAGAACCCACCCAACCAGCTAAAGAACCCATCCAACCAGCCGAAGAACCCACCCAACCATCTGTATCTAGCAAGGTGTCCACACAGTACCCTCTTTTAGAAACAAATCCCCACAGAGTCTGCCATTCAAGTCGGAAGAGGTTTAGTTTAAGTCTGGTTTGAAAACTTCTATACACGCCAAGTCACTGACCTTTGGGAAGGGTCTACCAGGGGCTTTAAAATGGGTGTGTAAAATCACAGAAGTTTAGACGGAGTCAGCTCGGGAGACAGAGGCTTCTTCATTTCGTGTTTTCATTTCTCCAGTTAGTGAGATACTTTCAGTACCTGTTTCATGGAATGGGAAGGCAGCTCCTCACAATCCCACCCAAGCACAGCAGAATTCGTGTTAAAAACCAGCCAGATGATATTGCAAAGGCAAAGCCTGGAGTAAATCTCCAAAGTTGAAAGAGCTCATTGATGTCAGACTTTTTCATAGAGGAGTAGGAAGAGATACCTCGATAAAAATACAAACAAAAACATTACAAGATAACAAATTTGACAAGGAGACTTAGCAGAAGAGAGAGTCCTTGGCATTTATTTATGTTGGGTTCACTAGATTTTAAACCCTTCAGCTTCTTTCTAGAGCCGTACTCCTATGAAATGGCTCAGGAAAGCAGATGGGCAGAGGCTCCAGCAAGGCTCTAGCCCAACCAGGACTATGTCTGAGCTTCCTCAGCCCTGCAGAAGAGCCAGAGACATCCCTCGACCTCAACCCGCGGAGAAGACACTGCGGGAGCATCATGGGGTCCTGGGGGAAACCTGTCGAGGGGAGGTGACATGAAGGGTAAGAGTGGCTCTGGGTGGGCAGGCAACAGCACGCAGCTTCATCGCCCCTCACAAAGGCCTTCAGATAAAATCAGGGGAGGCAACTGTGGCAGCTAGAGACAGAGATGCTTGGGCTCCACGAAGAGGTAATGGCTGAGGGGGGGAAGAGGAGTTTGGCAGCCAGCTGGAGCCAGGGGGGGTGAAGGAGAGAGCATAGGGTGTCCCCCTCGCCCTGGGAGCTGAACCCTGCTCCGAAGCAGCTGTTCTGGTACCACGGAACATTTGTCACAGCATCTGGTGGCAGTGAGCCTGTCATCACTTCACGTGCTCGTGCCTTGCTGTCAGCTGATGGCACCGCTCCCGCAGAGAAAGCCGAGGGGCTCGGAAAGTTGGGATTGTAACCTCACTCTTCTGTAGCTCTTTTACTGCTCGGGATCTTCAGGAAGTGAGTGTGTTCCTGGAAATGTGCTGCCCCAAGCACATGGTTATAAACTCGGCCAATTTGGGGTTTGGTTTGTTGCTTTTGCTTGTTTCCTTGGGGTTTTTTTTGTTTTGTTGGGTTCTGTTTGGTTGTTTTCTTTTGTTTGGTTGGATTTTTGTTTGGTTGGTTATTTGTTTGTTCCTTTTGATTTTGTTGCTGTTGGTTTGTTTGTTTTTTAGTATTTGTTTTCCTCGATGAGATTGACGTTACTGTCTTGAATGAGATGCAGCCTGAACTCCCCAGGCTAACCTTTAGCCCTCTGAGACGTAAACACAAACTCTGTTAAAGCACTGACTATAAAAAAACCAACCAAGGATTTCATCTCCCGGGCCCTGGAGCAGAAGGTCACTGGACTGATGGTAGGAGACGTGCAGTGTTAGCTGTGAGGTTTGCATGTATAAATAATACAGTAACTGTGACTGTGCCTCGAGGATCTTTCTTTCTACAGTATTCCCAGTGTTTGATGAACGCTAATCCAGGCTCTTAATCAGATTGCTTTGATGGACAAGAGAAAACGAGCTGAAAAACGGAGGATTTGGTGATGTGAATTACAGCAGATGGGCTAATTCAGAACAGCCTGGAGGTTTTACGTTTTACTAGAAGGTCCCTTTCATACCCTAGCACTGGGAGATCTGGAACATGGAAATATGTAATATCACATCAGTCAGATAAATATTTCATGTGGTGCTGGAAGCTGGGAAGAAATACCATGTGGAGATTCACACTAAAAATACTCTCTCTTCTGTAGTCTTTCCCCAAAACATCTGCTACTAGTTCTGGAGTTATGATAGTGAGCTAGTTGGATATTGGTTCCTGACACAGCATAGCTGGTTTTATGCTCTTATACATATGTATTAGCTTAGTCTTGCTTGTTAACAGCAGTATATTTCCAAATTGTTTATGAGCTAAAGAATGAAGAATGAGCAAAATGTGTGGACTGGAGGACAACAAATGTCCAGCAAAAGAAGTGCTATTTCAACATTAACAGAAAGGGTGCATGCGACACCATAATGAATAAAGCTGGGTAGTCAGAGATGCTTTTTAACCATGAAATACTGTTTTACTGTTTATTGCATTTGAATCTAGTTGGTATTACGTGTTATCCTGTAGCTTGGGCCGTACTCTGCTTGCAGGTTCCTGGTGCTAATGTGGTAACCAAGTATTCTGATTGCCGTAGAGATTTTGAGAGGGTGCAGCTGGCAACAAAATTGCACCCCGGGTTAGTTTTGAATTAGCCAGTCTAGAACTAATGACATTTGCACATTTTCAGTGAAGAAAATACACGAGGTCACAGCCATTGATGCAATTCAGCTGACGAGAAAGACGCTCAGTTCAGCTAGGAGTTCTAAATACGGAAACACAAATAACTGTCAGAATTTACACTTAGCTGTAATAATTATTTATGGTAGTTCCATGAGTGCATATTACTTTATTAAACTACGAACTTATGTCATGGCTTGCTAATATATGTGATGTCCGCTGTGTAAAAGTGTTCCATGTAGTGGGTTTTTTCCCCCGCCCCAGGCAAGGTATAAAGAAGGCAGAGTTTATCCGCAGCGATATCATTCAACACATACATGGAATCGTTTCCTCCAATACAATATAGCTGACTTATTTTTCCGCCAAGCTGGTTTGTTTGGTTCTGAAAAGCTCACCTCTGGTAAGGAGCATGGAATCACAGAATGTTTGGGGTTGGAAGGGACCTCGAAAGATCATCGAGTCCAACCCCCCTGCCAGAGCAGGGTCACCCAGGGCAGCCCACACAGGAACAGATCCAGGTGGGGTTTGAATGTCTCCAGAGCAGGAGACTCCACAGCCTCCCTGGGCAGCCTGGGCCAGGCTCTGTCACCCTCACCGTGAAAAAATTTCTCCTTCTGTTTCCATGGACCCTCCTATGTTCCAGCTTGCACCCATTGCCCCTTGTCCTATCGCGGGACGTCCCTGAGAAGAGCAGGATGCCCCGTAGGAATTTGGCTCTTGGGTACTGTTGATCCTCCGTTGCCTGCTGGCTCCTGACCGAGCTGTGGAAAAGGAGCAGAGCCGCTCAGAACCACTCCAAGGAGACAGCCTCCCAGGCTGCTGCTCCCAAGCCCCTTTGTTGGGGTTTCTAGCACGGCGAGACGCTCCCAGAGCACGAAGGGAAGAGGCGATTCCGAAAATAACCCCGAGATGAGGGTGATATCAAGGTGATACTCAACACCACCTCTCCGATCTCTGACTCGGGCTCTCTGGTTTTGCTACATCCAGCAAACGGGCCCACGGTTACGCTGTGGAAAAAGCGTTGCCTGCAAGTTGAGGCAGGTTAGTTTGGGCAACGCTCTCCTCAAGGAGTCGTTGCCTCCGGACGCCCACGCACACGCCTACTTCTTTGTCTGTAGATAATTAGATGTAAATTAGATTGTTCTGAATCCTAGTTATGGCCCAAATTTGACAGATTTGAATGGAATTGTCTGTGGATATTGTATTTGGAAATGGGTTATTCTTCTTTTAAGTTTAATAACGGGCCTCAGAGAGGCTGATTTCATGGACGACTTATTTCTACAGTTCTCTTCTTCACCCACTTGTTGCATCTTCTTGTAACAGTGGGGTAGGAGCTGTTTCCCTGGAGTTTGGAAGGCTTCCAGTGCAGCAGGGCTGCTGATCTTGGTCAGAGCCCATAGGCTCTAATGTCTGCAGGGTGGGAAGCAGCAGAGGTAAGGACTGGGAGGAAAGCAGAGCATTTTATAGAACCTCCCTTGCCTTGTGTGACAGCCGTGAACATGAGACCCAGAGCCTCCCTATCACCTCCTCGGAGAAGGGGAGAAGGCTGAGAGGAGACCTTATTGCTCTCTACAGCTACCTGAAGGGAGGTTGTAGTGAGGTGGGGGTTGGTTTCTTCTCCCAGGTGACTAGTGAAAGAACGAGAGGAAATGGGCTGAAGTTGCACCAGGGGAGGTTTAGGTTGGATATAAGGAACAATTTCTTTGCTGAGAGTGGTGAGGCCTTGGAACAGGCTGCCCAGGGAGGAGGTGGAATCACCATCCCTGGAGGGGTTCAAAAACTGTCTAGATGTGGCACTTGAGGACATGGTTTAGTGGTCATGATAATACTTAGTAGATGGTTGATGATCTTGAAGGTCATTTCCAACCTTAGTGATTCTATGATTCTCATTTTTCCTACCTCAGTAGTCTCCCCAAATTAGTGATGTTCAGTGCACTGCAAATTAGTCATAATGCTTAGATGATTGGTATTGCGTTCAGGAGAAGGTTATCCTGCTCTTACTGATAAGGGAAGAATATTCTCTGTCTTCCCTTTAATTCACACTGAGAAGGCACCATTTTTCAGTCTAATAACTTCAATGAAAAGGGGGTGGTCTCGGAGCTTACAGCTCTTAAAATACATCTTTGGCTCTGCCAGTGACTCACTCCATGGCCCTAAATACCCCCGAGACTTCAGCCGCCTCCCCTATCAAAAGGGGAGATGAATGCTTGTGTTTACCTGCAGTGATGATGACAGACTTAATTAGCTGGGCTTGTTGAGGGCTCTGAATAGCTGATGGCTTGGCGTGGCAATGTATTACCCTCAGCTCCCCTCTTCAGAAGCGAACGAGACACGTGAAATCCCCTGGGTTTGTTTTTATGCCTTGGCTGGCCTTGGCGCAGAGCAGAAGCTTGGTCGGGTCTTTAGATGTCTCAGTAGGTGGACAGAAACTCGGTGGTTTCAGAAGGGAGGGTCACATCCCACCTGCTCCTGGGGATGCCAGTTCCAGGTTTCCTCTGGGGCCACGCTAGAGAAGGTGCTAGGAGCGGCTGCCTCCTTAGCCTCAGGTTACATCTACCTGCTCTACAACTATGTTTTCTCATCTTCTGTTTTGTTAACACGACAGCTCATTGGTGGAGGCTATTCAGAAATGATGGCTCCTCTGGCAGGACTCCGGTAGCAGCGGTACCAGCGGAGAGCAGCCCAAACTTACAAAAACAAATCAGAGAAGAGTGTTGTCAAAGAAGAACCTCTTCCATACTAGTGACCAGGATCTTTTGAAATACAAGGGGTTTTTTTCTAGTTTTGGGGTTTGTTTTTTTTTTTAAATAAATGAGGCTGCTCACCCAATATCTGTGGGGTGGGGTTTGTTCTGAGCTCCCTCTTCCTAAGGCATGAGCAAGCCTTGGGGAAAACCCTTGCTCAGGGCTGGAGGCTTAGGCAGGCTGTGGGAGGAGGAGGAAGGTTCACTTCGATGAGCTTGTCCTACCATGCTGCAGTCAAGTTTCGTACACCTAAGCTGTAAAATGGTTCTTGTTGAACTATTAAGCCCAAACACGTCCAGTTCTTCCTATAGGTGTATTGGAAGGCAGGTGCTATACGTCTGAGTTTTGGGTACAGCCATAGAGCTCGCTGTTTCTTTGTACTTCTCTTACACTAGAGCCCATGTATGGCTTTTATTAGCTGCTATTTCACACAGCCTATGCATTTCACTCGTGCCCTATGCAGTATATATATATGGTGTTCATACATTGCCCACAGCTTTAGTGTTGTTCACTAGTCCAAGAAAGGTTAGAATCAGACTCATTTGCAGAGCAGGTGGAGTAAGTCTGGGCAGGTTACGGAGGCTTCAAGCTTGTGGTCCATGAGCATCTGAGGTGCTCCCACTAAGAAGCAGTAGATAAAAGAAAGCCACTTTTTTTCAACAGGCTTCAAATCTTTATGGAACGGTCAAAAGAGGCATTGAAACCTTTTTAGGGGTCTGCATATGGAAAAGGATTGAAACCACTAAACATAAGTTTGCTCTTTAGAAAGGCAAATGAACTGTGGCTATCACGCTACCAGACACAAAAGGTCTGCAAAGAGAAACGCCCAAGGAAGGTGAAACGGTTACAACCTAAAATGAGTATTTCTGTAGATAAGCTCATGTAATTTTGTGGTCGTTGAATTACAAAATAGAAAGAAATGAGAGAAATGCCACGGGGCAAAGTATAATTTTGATGATAAGCAATTTGGGAATAATAAAATAAATTAAAAAAAAAAAAAAGGTTATCTTGCTGACCTAAATATAGATTGAAAAAAAAAGTAATTTATTGCCTATTACATAAGTTTTGACAAAGTTAGAAGCACATACGTGTAATTAACTGTCTTGGAGGTTTTATTTAAGTGACAATAATGAGACCTGCTGGCTTATAACTTTCCTGTTAAGTTGTATCAGCATGTCTGTACTTGAAAACTCTTTAACAGTTTAGTTGAAAAATCTTGCTATGATTGGCCCCCTTTTTCTAAGCTGCAATCTGATACTCAGTTTGAACATCTAGAGAAATATTAACCATGCTCAGGCAGTAAATCAATATTGGTTTTGTTTGGGGTCTTTTTTTTTTCACTCCATGCCTAGCCTGCCACAGGTAAGTCACTAGACCCTTCTTGCCTCGCTTTAAAATGTACCCTCTCTCAACAGTTCACATCGACTTTATACGGTGACCTGGCCATTCCTCCAAGACCCAGTGCTCTGTGGCACGTGCAAACACCCATCTCACAGCTGCTGTGAGAGAGCAGAGTGGTTGTTCTCTCTCAGGACCTACTCAATTCTCCCTTTTCCAGGCTGTAATAGCGTTGCCACTACCGCTCTTCCCTCCTCCCCAGCAGGCTGCCATTTGTCTCTGCTGAAAATGAACTTTGCATTTCCAGCTTCCCCGTATCGCCTGGGTCCTCTCCGGCTGCCCCCGGCCACCCCGCGCCCTGAGCTCGCTCACAGGCAGTGGTTATGGTGGGCGGTCACATTATTTCAAGCTCCTCAAGTTGGAAAACTTTGCCAGGGTGAATCACGTTGCTTTCTTATTACTGCAGTTGGGAGCAAGCTGAAACTTGCCCTTCACGAGGGAACTTTCATTTTGTTCCCCGCATTGTTTCTTTGCCCTTGGATTCCAGAGCTGAGATTTTTATTCTTTTTTTTTTTTTCTTTCCCTCCTCTTCTGCCAGTTCCACTTGGATCCAAAAATGGGCCGAGCGAAGTAGTTAGTCATCTTTTAGACTAGCCTGAAAGCTGCCTGAATTCAGGTTCCTGCTTAGGATATTTACTGTTTGCACAGTTACCTATATTTTTAACTCGCTCGACTCTTCTGCTTGACATGAACAGTCAAGTTCAGGTGCTGTGGGTTATTCCATGGCCTGATGAGAAACTGGTGATGAAATCAGGTGTGTCTGTGGCACAGGCCTGTTTATTTATAATCAAAGTCTTGTTTTCCACTAGTGTAGGGGTAGATCTTAAGCAGTAGAAGTTTCTCAGATCTAAATCCTGTTTCGGGCTCACTTAAATCTATTTGTGAGGTTTTTTTCTCAGGGCCATGCATTTTTAAATTCTTCTATCGCTTGTTCTCTCACCTTCATGAACTTCCCGTCCCTCTGTTAGATAAATCAGATGTCACAAAATAACACTAAGGGAACTACTCCTTTTACACAGGTCTCTGGTTTGGGCGGTGATGCATGTACTGGAAGCTGCTGGTCACAAAGTGATTTCTTTATATTCAACCCACTGGATTACAGATGTTAACAGATGGGAAATCAATTGCAGTGCCAGGGAGAGGTGGGAGCAGGCGAGTAGGGGAGAGGGGAAGTCCAAAATCTCTGTCCACATTACTTTTGGTAGAAGGGTTCTGGCCAGAGAGACGTGAAGAGGAAGAAGAACACTGGAACTATCAGCCTTGGGGATCAGTGTTGCACTCTGGGTTGCAGGAGAAAAAGGAGACACTTGAGATAACAGATAGAGATTTGGGGCAGGGAGGAGTTCTGTGGTGTTTTCTCAAGGACAGCCTTGTTTTTTACCAGGTCTCTTTCATCATCAAGTGAGAATAAAACAGAGAAAAGCTTCTGTACAATGACTATTGGAAAAAGTCTGTGCTGGTGGAAATTGGAAGTTTGGCCAGGATTAGGCAGCTCCAGGAACAAAGAGCTGGAGTCCAGAGGAACATCTGCCCCCAGGGATGGCAGGACTGCCTGGATGTGTTAGTTACTCCTTGGTAGGCAGTGTAATCCTCAGGGTAGATATTCAAATATGAACAGGAGCCTGAGCCTCTTAACCTGGTGTCAGGGAGCCAAATCTTCCTGCAGTGTGAAGGCACATCAGGGGCACGATGGAGCCGTTCCGTTCTGCTCTAGACACTCAAGCTCAGCTGGAAATGTTGTATTACGCTGCAAGTTCTCTTATAAGTCAAGGGTGTTGAACTGAAGGCTTTGTCCCGGGCATACCTTGTCTGCTTCAACTGATGAAATCAGTAGCTCTGAAATGTCTTGTATTTCACAGGACAAAAGCTTTGACTGACAATCCCAAATAGAGGGAATGGCTGGGTGGTGGTGGTGTTTGATCTGTGGAAGCCACGGAGCACAATAACAATACATTCTCCTCCTGCCCTTAAATAAAGTCCCCAGCACTCAACAAAATGAAAACACACTTAATTTCATGTATTTGCTGTAGGATTTCAGTACAATTATTAAAATGCTGTAGGGCAAGCCAAGAAATAAATTGGGTTTTAAATAACCGTCATGTCCCTGGTTAGGAAGATAACACATTAAGCATTTTTTTCCTAAGCATTTCCAGGGCCCATAAATACTAAAAAAAAATGTGTATTTGTCTCCACAGAGACAAATAGCACCGGGCTATTCAGAGCTGAGTGGGTTTGTGCAGTCCTCTCCAATAACAAATGAATGACTTTCCTGGTTTGATGCATAAGAAAGCTTGTTCATTTGCTTACATGCGGTACCAAAGATATATTGAATAATTTTGGGTGTATGGAAGTGCTGACTCCACAGCAGAATAGGCAGACACCAGCAAAATGATGCTGTTAATCCTTCTGCCTATTCAGTACCTGTTCTGTGAAGAGAAAACTTTGCGTAGTCATTAGTGCTGCAAAACAAGTGTGCTAACAGCTACTAAATCAAAACTCCCCAGTCAAACCAGCAGTAGCGTTTTACACGGGGTTAGCGTAGGTATAAAGCAAAACCTAGAGCAACGTCTTCCATGTCTGATAAGTCTGGCACCTTTCACCATCACTAAAATTACCTCCAGCCTCCCACACGCTAAGAGGGTGCTTTACAATTCGTTTCCCTAGCGCCAGGGAGAAAAGTCTCCTGATGATGCTGACAACTGCAGCCGAGTTTATCCTGCAGTATTTACAGAGACAAGGGTCAAATTCAATCTGCTCCCAACTGTGTAGCCTCAGGGAAAGCCCTCGTTCAGCCCGTGCGTTCAGATATTTGGTTTTGTGTCCCTTCCGAGAGCTCTGGGATTAAAGGGGAGCTTTACCTCTTCTTCAGTGGCTGAAGAAATCTGAGACCAAGGGGGACTGTAGCTTGCTGCGGGGATGGTTATTTCATAGCTCCGGTGATTAGTTGGAAGAAACGTTTTGCCAGAAGAAAACTGCCAAAGGAGAAAAAGGCTGTGTTAAAGGAATGAACAGGAAGAGAAACTGTGGTAGAGATGGGAAGATGGAGAGGCAACATCGGTGAAAAGAAGCTCCATCAAGGGCTTTATGTAGGCAGCTCTCGCATCCCGCAGTTGGGCACGTGTTCGTCTTTGCGTTGGGGATGAAAAGATTTTTTTTTTTTTTAGTAAGCAGCTGTGAATTATTGAAGTTCTTATGGATCAGTATATGTGCAGAGGAAATGCAAAAATAGAGAAAGAAAGGAATATCAGTTTTACATAAGCAATTCAGAAAATTTGGGAAAAAAAAAAAGTCAGAGGGAGTAGATGAAATTAAGATCTGATGAAGCAGAGAAACATGCAACTAGAGTTAGAAAAAGTCATCATATTCTAAAAACTTGATGTGCTAAAAAAGGCAAGGAAGTATATTCATTGCATAAAAATTAAGAATGCAAGATGCTATGAACATGCAGCTGTCCTGTAAAGACGGGCGGAATATATAAAGCATTTTTGTGATTAACTGCAGAAATCCCAAGTTGCAGTCACTCCAAGGGAAGAACAAGTCCAGATAATTGCTCTGTGCAATGCAGAGTGCCTCAAGTACAGGAGAAGGTTGAGATCTACATGTGCATCAGTAGAAGAGTTTGATGATGGAGAGGATAAGAGCAAATTGAAATTTCTCGGGGAAAAAACATCACTCCCTGCACACAGCTTTCTGGTGAGACTGGCTGAGCGCTAGGGTTTGTGGAAGGCACATAATTCAAAGCAAACATTAGGAGGTTAAGTACTGACATAAATCACATAGAATCATTTAAATGGGAAAAGACCTTTAAAATCATCTAGTTAACCTAACACTGCCAAGCCCACCACTAAACCGTGTCCCTAAATGCCACATCTACAAGTCTTTTAAATACCTCCGGGGATGGCAACTCAACCACTTCCCTGGGCTGCCTGTTCCAGAGCTTAACAACCTGTTCAATGAAGACATTTTTTCCTAATAGCCAATCTAAACCTCCCCTGATGCAACTTGAGGCTCGTAAATAACGCAACTCATACATAAGGTATGAGCAGTCACATTGGCTCTCTTACCCTTGTGATTTTGCCCGTGCACATATACAGGCATTCAAATTAATCAGTTTGTTGTGAATTTTAAAAGTTATGTAGCTAAGTGTATACAGTTCAACTTCTTTGTTTTAAAAATAGCCAATTATGTGGTAAACCTGAATGTTTTGCCCATTTTTGGGTACCTGTGAAGTGCTCCAAGCACAGGTGAGGATCTCAGTGTGTGAAAACATGCAGAGACAGTCTCTCCCTTGAATTGAGTACATTGTAAAAGCATTTCTAATAGAAAAAAAACCCAAAACAGGTATGAAATTGTCCAAATTCTTTGCTTACTAGTATTCACTCCGCAAAAAATAGAGCAAACCCTGGAGAACAGGCAAAAGCAGAGGTCAAGAACACACCAACAAAATAGGCTGAAGAGTCCTACTATATCTAAACAAGGCTGAGATCTACCTACTGGTGGCAGGCGGTGAGAATTTAGTGTTTCAGAAAATTTATACAGATAGATTTGGATAGATGACTCTCAGGCATTTTTAACACCTTCCCCTTTGACCGAACCAAGCAGTTGAAAGTTATGTGGAGAGCTCCAGCCCAAACAGTCTCTGTGTAATGTCCCCTTGTACTGCTGAAACGAGCAGGGCTAAATATCAAAGCTATTAATCTCAGAAGACAAAACCAGACAGCCCTCAGAGATAGAAGGGTGACTCAGGAAACAGGCAGCCCAAAGCTGTAACTGGCGACCGCTGTCTGTTCTGCTGTGGACTCACCAGCATGAAAACCAGCTCTTGACCTGCTACGGTTTATTGGCCAGTATTCTGAAGTACGTTGACCATTTCAGGTTGCCTTTAGACATCGTGATCTAAATTGCAGTGATTCAGAGTGTGTCATTTTGGCCATTTGTGACATGAGGTCAGCAGCCTCCAGGAGTGAGGTGGAAAAAAACCCCCCGAGCAGGGTAAACTGTTTTTCTCCAGCTTTAATGTACCGGTGTCCATTGCAGCTGCACTTGGCAAGAGTAAGAACTGGGGAACATGGACTCTGCCCACATCCCCACTCAGTAATTTTAGACTTGAAAATCTATTTCAGGTGGAACAAATACAGAGAAAGCACCATTCAGTGCACTCTCATTTCAAGCTGTGAGCTGGAGTAGGTATTGGATTCAGTAAGAAGAAAAAAAAAGGAAAACTTCATCAGCATATTGATAAATCTTGCAAGGAAGGGAATGCATTTGTAGAACCGTGTGCCAAATGAATCACCTCCATCTCCTATGTCATCCGTTTAACAGGTTAGCAAGAAATTGTTTTCCCTTATAGAAAATAGTTGTTTGGCCCTGGAAGATTTTAATTGCAGTAGACTGACTGTAATTAAAGTCTTTGTTGGCTTCCCTGGATTTCAGGTGAGGTTGTACAATTGTAACTTCTGTGGTGTCAGAAAGACAGCCAACGTTGCACTCCTTGGAAGTGGTTACAGTTTCTTTAGTTATAACCCACACGCATACCAATATTCTGTGTTTCATTTCCACTGCCTGTCTGTATAAAGCAATATCCTCTACTAGTGATTCACTGCACTTAAACTTACCAACTTGTGATAGAATTTCAGTTCTGAATAATTATTGGCAAGCAGTGGGCTTGTTGGGTTTTTTTTTTGTTTTGTTTTGTTTTTTCCCAAAAGAGAAAATAAACTGTAGAAAGAGGCACAGGATGCACAGCTACCTCCGTATGAGGGAACAGCTATTAAACCTGAGATACTGAACTCCTAGAACAGATGCTGTGATGGATGTAACTGCAGCGTCAGCTGGATTAGCGTGGAGCTGCAGTGTGAACTTCTGGCAAATTAGAAGGCTTTCTGAGCTGGTAATTCCCCGGCAGCAGGAAGATCGGTGGAGCTAATCTCGTCCGTCTGATCTGTTTTGGTTTGGGTGTGTGAGTTAATCTGCTCTGAAGCCTGTTCTCAAATCTAAACACACAGCCCCTGCAGAAGGCATCAGGACCTCTGCTCAGGTATGGTCCCGAAGAAGACTGTTCTGCAATTCTAACACATGAGAAATCCTGCTTTTGAAACGCGCTGCCGTTTCCTTGAGTTCTGGAATGTCGGTTGCTGAAGGGCCTGTCGAGAGGATGACTTTCTGCTCAGTGAAACAAGATGAGACCTGAGTGAAGACTCGTTTTGGCATTGAGAAGTGGCTCTGGAGCTGCTCTGCTGCCGCTCTCCACAGAGACGCTCCTGCGGTGTGCTGGAGTTGGTGTGTTAGTGTAGTCAACAGCGGATTAAAAAACAAAAAGTGATCTTATCAAGTGGGTTTGTTGCCACTGGTTTCAGCTCTCCTCTCCTGTTGCGCCTCGATGGACTCGATGTCCTGCTTGTGCCAAGGCTAGCTCCTCGGCTTTCTGCTGAAGAAGACAACTTGGTTTCGAGTACCGATTTTAAGCAGACCAGCTTAAGCTGTTGGGCTGCTTCTGTGAAGAATTAAAACATCCTTATACTGTAAAACACTGCGCTGAATTTCGCAAAACTTACTCGTTTACCATCATCGTCTTTTCAGTTTTGAGTAAAACAGATCCCTGGCAGTATGTGACAATCTGTCATGTATTTTAGCTCATGGGGATTCTCCTATTTCATTGGAGTCATCTTCTTACTGATTTCAGCAGCTGCAAATACTTTTAAGGAAGACAAGAGGAGGGAAGGCAATAAAAAGATGTGAGATGAAAAGAGAAGTGGGATTGGGTACAGAAGAAGAAAATAAAGTAGAGAAAGAAGAGAAGAAGAAAGGAGATTTTGAGATTCATGCAAGGAAAATGGGAGAAAGCAGAGAGTGAAGCATATCATGTGTCACCTCTCTCTGACTCTTCTTTTCTTTTTCCATCGGTAAGCCAAGAAAATTCTTAAAAGCAGTGTCCAAATCTCAGCTTTCTGCTTGCACCTCATTCCTCTTTAAAGGGAGCTACAGGTGCTTGGAAGTACTTGAGTCTGGTCATAGCAGGTATCTGGAATTTTTTAGCAGCTGTCAGAGAGTAGTTTTGTAGCGGCAGCGAAGGTGACCGTGTGTATCCTGGTCACATCCCCTACAAGGAACTGTGCAGTTCACTCTCTGCCAGTACTTCATGCTTTGACACTTCTCTGTTGGCCTGTGCACTAGAAAAGGTGTTCTGCAGGTGCTACAGGACTTTACTTGGGAACAAATATTTATGCAGGAGCGATAGACTGTGTGTGTTTTCAGCACGCGTAGCAGCACGAGTGTCTTTAACTCCACGGGTAACAGATAACCCTCTAAATTCCTGTGCAAACTGGGAAGTCTCTGCTGTGATATCCTTACCCCACACAGTCCTCCCTGTTACCATCCACAAATAGAGAAGCTGAGTACAGAATGCATTTCCCTTCGTGCTTATCGATATTTCCCTGCAGTCATCAAGGTAACTGGCTATCGAAAGCTGTAACGCTGCCCCATTCCCTTCCAGCCCAACAAGGATGAGAACATCACGAGAAGTTAAACAGGGATCCCTGAAGAGGAACACCAGCTGAGAAATATATTCTTTAATATGCTTATAAACCACATGAATAATTTGTATGGTGGAATATATGTACTGTCATGTTTTGATAGGCCTTTAAACTAACGTACCCCGTGGGTGTTCCTCTTCATGTCACAGGAAGGTATTTTTTCAGGAATGCTCATCAATAGATAAAACTTGATTGTGGCAAATGATTTGGCATAGCTTCCCGTCAGCAAATGGGTTCCTCTGACAGTATCTGAATTAGTTCCAGCTCTGGCAAGTACTTGACAAACAGAGCCCAGTACTGTAGCTCTGTGTTGATATTGTTTATGCGTTATTTGAGCAGGGTAGATAAGGCCCTAGGGCCGGATCCAAAGCCCAGCAAAAGTCAGTGAGGAGACTCCACAAGCCTTTTAAGTCACTGGAATCCTGTATTCTGTGTTTCAGAGTTTGGAAGTCTGCGCCAGGAGCTTCATCAATAACTGAAAGGCTGGAAGAAAAGCAAAGAGCAAACTTCTGGACAGGCAGAAAGAGGGAAAGGAGAATGAAAATATCCAATAAATTCTCAGCAGAGACACAATGTCTGCAAGCAGCTTTTGTAGATGAAGATTGAAAAGATAAGTAACGTCTGATTTATTTATTTATTTTAAGGAAAAGCACCAAGTTTCTAAATGCCTTAAGACAAAATCAAAACGAAAATTCTAGGGTCTTAAATTCTACAAATACCCTGTAGTTCTGTCTTCTGGAAATTAACCATGTTCACCTTGATTTCTTCTGGTCATCATAAATCTCACAAGTTCTACTACTTTTAACAGCTTTATTGTTACAGAATTTAGTGATAATTGATGGTAACTGAAAACTCACTACAAACTTAATTTTACTAACAATGTGTTTATATGTTTGTGTTCAGTATTATGGGGATAGGCAGCAATAATCCCTCTACTTAGCTTATCTAGGATTTTCGGTGCTGTGAGTTTTTTTCATTCGATAGCTGTTTTTGGGGAAGCTCTGATGTGAATTTCTGGACCTGCCCTTTGGAATTGATCAGGGATAAAATTCCAAAGTTGTCAAAGTGCTTTTTCTTTCTCCTGTGAATTTCTGTCGGCATTTTCTGGCCTCAGCTGCTGATGTTGATCGTTCTTCTTCTTCCCTTTTCTTTCCTCTGGAAAGCTTGCTGAAGTTATAACTGATGGTGGACTTTGGGGGTAAATAGGCTCACATCCCCAGAGTGAATGCATCTGTCACAATAACATAGAGCTGCAGACTCTCCATGGTGCTAATGCCAAATAAAGAACGGCCAGCTCCAACATCTGGCTTAGATACATGGTTTGCAGTACAGGGACATTCAGAACTTTATTGTTATGTGAATATGATTCTATTCAGCCCATAGTCCATAGGTTCACAGCACCCTGAGCATACTCAAGGACACTTTGGGTATGCCCCGGCAATGCTGCCTTCTGTGCTCTGGACACCCCCAGCATCTTCACTTTTTCCATATAGGTCGTGTTTTTCACTTTTTAGACCTCTAATGATTCTGCTTCCTTTCCTGTGGCTTATCAACAAGTGCCCACAGCAAAAAAATTACTTGATATTCTAGCTCAGGCCTTCCCAGTTCCCGGCACAATGAAGCCCTTACTTGCTATATCTCGGAGAAAACACTCCTGTTTAAAGAGTTTGATGGTGGCTGAAAACCACCAGAGAATTATTAACAAAACTACTAAAAATCCCTGAACATAATTATTATAAAAAGTAGCATAAGACCAGTGTAGCTACAGACAAAAAAAGTAGTAAATTCCCCTACACTCATTCTTTAACCCTAACCACCACTTTGGTACCTGGAGTTGCTCGAGGCACGGGTCGGAGCCCCTGGAAAGATCATCAGTCTTGTGGCTTTTCCTCAAAGTCATGGACTCTACTTTGCTGCAGTTTCTTCCTTCTCGTAGACCACAAAGAAAGCTGCTCTCACCTTCCCAAGCTTTCTGCGTCTGCATCTCCTAACTCTGACAGTAACGCCCGTGTGATTCTGTAATTACTTTTTAATGATTTGAGGACTTTCCGTTCCCCAAATGCCAGCCTCTTTCGAGAAGTTGTAGAAAATAATTTTTGATTCAGCCTCAATTTATTCTGTTTTTTTTCCAGGCCAGAGCTAGCCACAATTACTTAATAAGCTTTAATGATTGTCTCATTCATAAAACAAGACGTTGGGAACCATTGCCTTGCTCCTTTGTGGAAGTACCGTCAGTATGTGGGGAAAAAAAAAGTCACAAAATACAACAGTGAGAAGACAACCCACTCCTACAGTTAAAAAATTAGCCACAGAAAGATCTTGAATAGTCCCAGGCATAATTAATTTGACGAGATTAGAAACTCAAAAACAAATGTAATAATTTTATGGCTTTTTTTTTTTAATTACATTAGAAGTCAAATTTTCAAAGGTGTGAGAAACAAGTTAAGGCTTTACCTAACAGCTGAGCAGGAGGAGAGTTACAGCAGGTAGGTATTTTAAATCACCCAAACCTGGTAGTGTTTTCTATATTCCCTAAGTAATTCTTACAAATGGCACTTTGAACTCATATCAGGTGCCACAGTTTAATTGTTTTTTTATCTGATTCATATAAATCAGTTACCCATTTAAAAAAAAAAAACCCAACAAAATCAACTTTGGCTTCCATATGATTTTGAAAACATTATTTTTTTTTTTAACTTTAATTCTTTGAGGAATAGTATTACTCCTCAGTTTGACACTGGTCTTTCCACAGTTCTGAATTAACTCTGCTTTTACCTTAAGGAAACATCTGTATTTAAAACTGCATGACCTTTAAACATACTGTACATCGAATCGGTGTCTTCTGGTCTGACCAGGGACGGTGTGTGCTGTGAACAGGCTATTGAGCCTGAACACTTACAGAATTATTCCAGAAAAAAATGGCTTTGATACAGAGCAGAAAGGCAGGATAAATGATGAAATAGCTCTGGAAATCAGCCTGAATATTTTTTTTACTTCCGGATAAATGACTTTTGGTAGTCTGCACTGAGTTGCAAGATTCTTACTCCTTGCATGTTTGCAGTGTCTTCATAGGGGATTTCTACTTAGTGGCCAGTTGGAGCAGAACTTGAGTATTAATCATTAGTAATTGCAAACTCTGATTCTCTCCATCCTATGCTCCATCTCCTACTTCTTTTTGCTCGACAAATACTTGCCTCTTCGTGGAAATCTTGCAACAATGTACCGGTTAATGAATGAATTGCCAAATTCTACGGTTTATTAGCCTAGAAAAGCTCAACATCCGGAACTGTATCTATGCCACCCATATTGCAACAGGGTGTCCTCTCACTAACTACACGGAAAGCAGTTGTAATTTTTGTAAACTAGCGATTGTTGCCAATTTTTCTCCTGATTAGTATAATCCTTTTCCCATAATCTCTTATAATAATGTTTTATACTTCATTTATCTTACATAATTAGACCTTGGACAATCTCACAGCCTTGCTATTTTCGTTTAAGTTCGTTTTTCCTCCTAAGACATCACAAACACTGTAGTTGGTAAACTGCGTTCAAAATGTTTTCAGAATGATGTATGGATAACTCGCCTGTGTGTATCTGGTGGGAAAGAGACTCAACTCTCAGAGGTCCTTGTTCCTGTTAGTACTATCACTGTTCACGTGTGAGTCTTTAAGTTTTGGCCTTAAATCAGATCCCAGGACAAGCTTGTTTTCTTCGTACTTCACTACTGAAGTTCCCAGTTTTAAACATTTAATAGAAAAACTATCCATATTTCTTTTTAAACCTTTTATTTTTTTATTGCTTTTTTTTTTTTTTTTTTCCAGGAGACTGTTAGAACAGCTGGGAAAGCTGCCAAGAAACTGAAGACAATACGAGCAGGATTTAAATCACAGAAAAACATGAAAAACCTGTAGCTGTGTCTGAACAGTGAAATAATTACTGTCGACCAGCAACTCGACGCAATAGCGAGCCGTGCGGTGAAGTTCCTGATAGGCAACATTATGTTTCAGTAAATAAATGCAAATGACAGCTGAAGCACAATGGTGAACGCTAGGAAGCCTAGGCCACTGGAAAATTGCTTGTTAACGACAAGCTTCTTGGAAGAGACTCCAGTGAGTTCACGGTTTTACGGCTGTTTCTGCAAGTGTCTCAGGTGATGTCTGTTGAACAAAAGGATTTATACCTCTTTCTTCTTCTCAGTACGGACCCAGCAGCTCTTAGGATCACCTAGAAAGTTCAGAAACAGCAGGTTAATGGAAATTTTCACCCTTTTCCAGTAATAAATTTGATGAGCTACGGCCGTACGAATGTGGAGGGGGCTCGGTTGTCTCAGTCACGTGCTGTAAACTGTTGGCTACGGTTTTACCTCATTTTTGCCTTTCTGAACTCCTGCACGCTGCCTTTATTCCCCACAAGTGAACGCTGGGGGTATAATGATGTATTACAGCATAGCAAGTGGGATTCTTTCCTGCTTTGACAGGCAGATGCACTGTTTCTCAAGTAGAATTCAGACCCTCTTCTGTACTTTCAGCTCAGAGAACTCCGGCAGGTAATGGTAATAAAATGAATACCTAAGCTTGGAATTACCTGTAGGACAACGGAAGGATTGTTTGATGTTGCGGGTGTCCCACAACTTTGCAAAACTGCAATTAGTAGAAAAAAGTCCTAGGGATTTCAACTAAAATGGACTAGATACACACGGGACCAAACTAATGTAAGCTGGCTCCTCCGTGGTCTTCACTGGAACTGCTAACTGGAATGCAGAGGGTTACGGATGCCGTTCTCACCCTTAACTTACCAGGGCAATAATTTCACCTTTGATGTTTTCAGAACACCATTAATTATGCTCCTTAACTGTGTGCCTACTGAAACAGCAGATAGCTTTGCCGTTTGTACCAGGTTTGAAGTTCTTGGAAGTTACTAATGCTGCTGTGATGGGAACAGCAGTGGACTGCCAGCTGAGGCAGCTGCCAGGCAGGGAGCACCAGAGGGGATGCGCTGAGGTACCCTCTGCGGTAGTAGCAGGATGTTGATGTTGCATGCTACAAAGCTTACTCGAACTTCATTTCTCTAGTACCTTGTACAAATTCACAGGAAAAAACCCCTTTGACTTCCGATGGCTGTAAGTAGGAGATTGTTCAGTGGTTCCATGGATGCTGATGTTACTGATGATGCACCAGTTTTCGCTCTGCGCTGGGTCTGTCGCGCTAGCAGACACCCAAAGGACCACGAAGACCACCTGACTTCGTCTGCCTACGCTGTCCCTCCCCAAACATCGACACGACCACGAGCTTCTGTTTCCACCAGCGCAGGTTTTCTGGTTCAAAGTGTTGCATCCCCCGTATTTAAGGAAGAGCGGCAGCGGGCAGCGCCTCGAGAAGGAGCCCCAAGAAGTGCCCGTCCATCCCCTAACGGCACCCACTGGGGGAGAGGGCCGAGGATTTTGCGGGGCACCTTATGCCCGCTCGGCCCCGGGTCCGCAGCCCCGTCAGGGCAGGAGGCGGCGGGGGCTGCCGCACCCCACGGGCTTCGGTCCGCGCCCCGCAGCGATTAAGCAGCGGGCGGGTTGTGCTGCCGCCGGGTCCGCTTCCCCGGCAGAAAACCGCCGGCTCCCCCCGGCCGGTCCTCGCCTCCCGGCGCCCCGCGGAGCTGGCCGGTTGCCCCCGCCCCGCCGCCCCGCCCAACCCCACGCCTTCGGAGCGGGGGGGCAGAGCCGACACCGCCCCGCCCGCCGCTGCCGCTGCCGCTGCGCGCCGGGGCAGGCGCCGAGCAGGTGGCCGCAGGCAGCGGGCAGCGCCGCGACATGTGAGCGACCCCCGGGTTCGCCGCTCGGCCGCGCTCCCTCCGCAAGGCAGCCCCGGCCCCGCTGTCCCGGCTTCTGCGCTGCCCTCCCCTCCCCTCTCCTCGCTGGGCCGGCCGCGGAGGCAGCTCGGCGGCGGCCTGGGGGTGAGCGCCGCGCCCCGCCGGGGGTCGGCCGTGGCGGAGGGCGGAGAGGAGGAGGAGGAGGAGGAGGAAGGCTGTACGGGGCCGGAGGGACACGGCAGCCCCCCGGCCGCGCAGGATGAAAGTCACCGTGTGCTTCGGGAGGACGCGGGTGGTCGTGCCCTGCGGGGATGGGAACATGAAAGTTTTCAGCCTGATCCAGCAAGCGGTGACCCGGTACAAGAAGGCGATCGCCAAGGTGAGGGGCGCGGGGGAGCGGCGCCCGCGATCAATATGGCGCTTCCCGGAGCGGGGAGGGAAGCGAGGGGGAAAAGTCCGGGCTGCCCCGCCGAGGTGGCGGGAGCGGGGCCGGGGCGGGCCGGTAGCGGCACAGCCCTGCGAGGAGCGTGAGCCCGGCGCCGCCGGGAGGAAGCCGGGGTGGGGGG
>WTSP01027327.1:0-13191 GCA_025331215.1 Actenoides lindsayi | reverse complement strand
GCAGGTGGTGGCCCAGCTGCTTTCTGGGGTCCCTGCCCTGGGGTGAGCAAGCCCTTGGGTGCAGAGATGCTCCTGCTGCCAGCCCAAAGGAGACCAGGGTAGGCATCCCATGGCTTGCTGCAGGGCACCTGCCCAGGTTCAGCCCTTTCTGAGTCTCTGCAGGGCAAATTCTGTGCCTCTGAAATGGCTCCTGGCTGGTATTTGTACAGGCAGAATCAGGACCAGACCTGTAGAGTTGCTGCCACCCTGTCCCCATGGAAACAGATGCAGGATGCTGCAGAGCGGAGCTCCATACAGCTCCAACTCTGGAAAGCAGGTCCTTGTCCCCAGTCCCCTGGCAGAAGAGCCCTTGAGCAGGAGGCAAAGGGGGGGGGGCAAGACTGAGCTCCATTCTGTGTTAGGAGACAGAGACCCTTCTCTCCAGGGGGAAAATGGAAATGTAATCAGATCAGCTTGTATAGTGCAAATAGAAAATCAGTTTTAATAAAGCCAGAAGAAATGCAAAGCAGGAGCTTGTGATAGAAATTGTGTTAAATAGACACCTCTTTAAGGAGAGGCTGCTCTGGGGATGGGTGTCGGGGAGCTGCACAGCCCTGGGCTCCATCCTGCTCTTCACTGAGGTCTCAGGTGGTGGCAGGAGCAGCCTTTGCAGGAGGGAATGGTTCTGGGGGTTGGTGTTTGTGCAGCAGCAGCAGCGTCCTCTGCAATGAGGAGGGGCAGTGCCTGTGGGGCATGGGCCCCCCAGCCCCTGCATCCCTTCCCTGGAGGCTCCCCACACTGCAGCCCCTTCCCTTCAGCAGGAGAATGGCTCCTGTCGGTGCTGTGGTGCTTAATTATAGCTCAGAGGAGGCACTTTGGCTTTATTGCTTTCATTTATTACAAAAAGCCCAGTGTCTGTTTTCTGAAGCAGCTATCTGGTCAAATCGGGGCTGATAAGCAATGCTGGTCTGTCTTTTTAAGACAGCCAAAATTTATCACTTGGCGTTTATTTATTTATTTTGCGAGGCTCTGGTGGTGGTGTGTATTTTTCTTCAAGTGACGTTTTGCAAAAAGCTTTATTTTCCCATTCTGCCCTAGGAAAAAGGAAAAGCACAAGAGGAAGGCAGCTCAGTGATAAACCCCACTGGAAGGTGCAGGAGCCAACTTTGTGTTTGGTTCCAGTGGGGCAGTGGCTGCGGGGGACCTGAAACCCCCCTGGCTGCAGCACTTGTCAAACACTGTCCGGCTTTATTTTCTGAATGAGTTGTTAAGTTGCACCAAGGTTTTTTGCAGGTTGGAGGGGGAGTGTTTTGCCTCTGGCAGAGCTGGTGCATGGGGTGAGTTTGCCCAGTTAATCTGCTTCCCAGTACTCTGCTGGGAGGTGGCGGAGCTGGGCTAAGGGTGCAGGGTCTGGGGCTCAACCAGCCCTGCCTGGCTTGCAGGCTGCCCAGCAGCACAGCTGCAGCAAGGCAGTGCTGGAGGAGGAGATGGAGACTCCAAAGCGGGCCAGACAGCGTGGGAGAGATGGGCGAGGCTGGAGTACAGCATCTTTAAATCTCTCCCCTTCCCAGCAGGCAAAGCTCTGCGTACAGTACAACCCTCGCAGCAAACGAAACAAAACAAGGAGGAATTTAATGTGTGAAACGTTTATTAGAGCCCCGAGGAACTGGATCCCTTAAAATTTCCCACAATGAGGTGACGGGGCTGATGTCCCTCACATCTGGTGAGCTGTGTCAAGTGGGTCTTGAGCTGCTCGGAGTCGGGTGGCTGCAGCAGAGGGGGGTGGGTGAGCTCTTCAGGGACAGCCGGGCCCCGCTGCCAACCCCAGACAGCTGCCCTAGGGGAAGAGGCTGCTGTGGGGAGCCACCATCCCCAGTTACTGCAGGGAGCCAAGAGACTCAACTCCCCGGACCTGCTTTTTCTCCCCTTTGGTGCCCAATGGGTGGAAGATGTCCCAGGTAATGCAGGGCAGCGTTTCCCCTGTTCTATCCATCCTTCACTCAAAGGAAAGAGTTGGGTGTTTGGAGGGGATGGAGGAATTGAAAGGCACATCAAGCAAAGGCACGATCTATAATTGGCCGGCCGTAATTTCATAATTCATCTCTGTGAAACACAATGAAATTAAAAGAGTTTAGATTCCGAAGTGTAATGATCATCAATTAAATTCTGCTGGGGCTGAGCTTCCCTCTCATTTGAATTTTATTTTATTATTATTACTTCTCTGTGATTGCGAGAGGATGAAAACAAAAGCTGCTGCTGGAGGTTGCGGTGGGGGGACCGGCTGGGGAGAATTAGAGGCGGCAATTACTGCTCGGTGACAGAGAAAACCGAGGGAAAGGAGGTTTTTCCTCTGCCGCGCACCAGTCGCAGGCAGGGGAATCCATCATCCTGAGCCTAATCAGTTAATGCTGATAAACTGCCAGCAATAACTGACAATTGAGCCGGGGGTTTTGGGCTCGGAGTTCATTCATTTTGAAAGTGCCATAACTAACCCATTAAAACCAGAAAAGCACAAAAGCAGAGCCCTGGCCCCTGCCTGGGTGCCCTAATGAAGGCTGCTGTTGATTCTTTTAAGTGTGGATGATGATGTGTTTAGCGGCTATTGATGCCAGGGGTTTAGCCCAGGCTGGAAAAGCCGCTTGATGCTTTGAAGAAAGGAGTTTGTGTTTATCCCTGGCAGCTCTCGCCCGGGGTGCTGGCTCCTGCGGTAATCCTGGGGGAGACGGGGCGGCCGCAGCAGATCGAGGGCCAGGGCTGCATGTGGCTGTGGTGGGACTGGGCTTACTGGGCTGTGTGTTGGGCGCCTATAGAATCTGACTCTTAAATAGCGTGATGACTGTGTATGCAGTGTGATGATAGCATGCAATTCCCTCGGGGGAACTGCCTCTGTGGGCTGGATCACTTACCCTGTGTCTGTTAAATTACTGATGCAAACGGAGTGGGGCTGTGCTGGCTCTGGAAGGGCAAAGCCTCTCTGAGGAGCGTGGCTCCAGCCAGCCTGTATCCACCCGTGATGGCTCAACACGGGCCTATGAATGTGCAGCTCTAGCTGCTCCAGGGAAACCTGGGCTTGGCTGAAGCTGCTTGGTGGTGGCTTCCCATCTCAGACTGCTCTCCTGCCTCACCTGGCTTCTGGCGATGCCCGTGGAATGGGTTACACATGTCTCACCCCCAAGGTGGCAAATCACAGGAGCTGATCTCTGCAGGGCTGTCTGGGCTGATTCATTGCCCTGGGACCTGGGCTCATTTCCCTTCCTTGGCCTTTGACAGGGCTTCCACCATCCTTCGAGGCTTTGTGCATGGAGATGTCCAGGTTTATTGACCCAGGGGATATAGTCAGCCAGCTTCCCTTGCTTGAAAAGGAAGAGCTTCCCCATCAATTGTCCAGCTGGGAAACAACCACTCTGCTTGTCTATCCCATGTAACAGGGATGGGAGAAGTTCCCTCATCCTTTGCCAGGGGAGATTTCTTGCCCAAACGTCCCACTGGGATTTCAGCTTTTCTAGCGCCGAGACCCCTTTTGCCACATTCCCTATGTTTGATTGCCCGTGCTCCCGAGGCTGCCCCTGAAGCCTGTGTGCCTTTGGCTGGCTCTGCTGCCAGCCACGGGGGTTTTTCTGCCTTTGTTGTTAGACTGAAGAGCCCTCTATTATCAATTTTTTTGTTCTCTCTGTAGGTATTTAAAGACTTTGATCACGTCACCTCATCACCTTCTCTTTGTTAATCCAGAGAGACTGAACTCCTTGAGACTTTGGCAATGAGGCAGGAATTGTGACTCTCTGTCCCTCGGCTGCTTTGGAAATCCTAGCCAGAGAGTCAAAGGTGGGGCACCTGAAAACGAGAGGGTACCTGGAGAACTAACCCGTTGTGGCTCTGTGCTTCTCCCCCTTTCTGCAGAGAGCTTTGATGTTGTGGAGAGATTGTGCTAGTGACTCTGTCGGAAACTTTCTGTCCATGTTTTTCCTTTTTTTCTCCTGTCATGGAGAATAACCCCTTCTCAGAAGCAGATTTCCCGTGGAAACTCTTGGCTCGTCTCAGAGTCCTCCTCCCCAGCTGCACTCTCTGCCCTGAGCTGGTGTCCCCATGCCATGGAGCTGTGGGGTGTGTGTCTGGGGGATGTGGGAAGTTACTGCTTCCTTCTCCCGTGTCTTCCCTCTGCATGGAAGGTGTGTGCTGGCAGAAACCCTGCTGTCTGTTTCTGGGGAGGTGGGAAGAGCGGTGCCTGTGAGCTACTTTCCTGGAAAGCTGAGAAATCGCGGTGTGTTCGGCTTTGAATGCTTTTGTGGATCAGTCCGGCAGGACTAACTTGAATCTAGACCTGGAAGACCCTTCTGCACAACATATTTGGGAGGTTACACGAGCTGGCTCCAGGAAAGCCTCTCTCGGGAGCCCACTAAAGCCTATCATCAAAGGTATTTAGTCGTTGCAGGAAACAGGATTGTGGAAAGACTAAATGATCTGGAAAGGATGTTTCACCTCAAAGGGGGCTGTTTTCCAGCCTGGCTCTGAATTGCAAACTCCTCACTGTGCTGTGGGCCTGGCTTAGTTTCCAAAGGACCAAAGTGCAACACGTTTGATAGTTTCAGGACTGGGATTGCGTGGGCGCGTAGCTCGGATACCCCCGGCGTGGCTGGGCAGGAGGAGCAGCAGTGTGGCAGGGTGATGGCTTGTGCCAGCTCTCTGCTGCTAATTCCCCAACTCCCCAGCCTTCTGAAGGTACCTCAAGGGGAAACCTCCTCAGGGCTGGTGGGTGTTCTGCCCATGCAGAGTTGGCCTGGCACGGAGCGAGCACTCAACACCCTGCAGAACCAGGCTCGCTCTCTTCAGTAGCCCTGGTTCCATCGTGTGGGGAGGAAGGCTTCCTCCCCTCATCCTCCTCTCCCCAGCTGCCCCAGTGTAATGAGTTGTCAGGACCGTGAGGATGGACGGGGTGCGCCGGGTCCTGATGAGATGATACAGCAACGATTCCATTTCATCTCGAATTTGACATTAAACTTTAATAGTCTCAAGGACAAGAAGCCAAGAGATATCAGATGTAATGAGATAAAGCAAAGTTTCTCTGACAGCAAATTTGATCACAAATGGGCTCTGAGATTGCTTCTTTGATATAAATGAAACATAATTCATCTTCCAATGCCTTGAATGGGCTTTGAGGCCATGTATAATAACAGTGTCACCATTGCCTGGCTCTGACAAGTGCCAGTGCAGCACCAGGAGAAAGGGCCCCGAGACCTCGCTCACTCTCTGCTGCGGCCCTGGGTGGGACATGGAAGGAGGCGGGAGGTGCCAGGAGGTACCAAGGAGGCAGGGACAGGTTCTGCTGCTTTCCCATTGTGGAGGGGGCGGTGGGAGCCCTCCTCTTTCAGGTGCTGCCTTGCTCCATGGCCAGACCCTGCTGCTGGCTGGTCGATGACTTTGCCCTCCTTTGCAGGGACCTTGGTGTTCGCAGGAGGATACTCGGTCAAAGCACCTTTCTCTTTAGCAGCAGCAGTGACTGCTGATTTTTGTGCTCTAGGGGGTTGTGTAAGATTATTCCTTCCCATAAGAAGTCAACGGGTGAAGCCTTGGCTCATGTGTTGCACAGAGAGGTTTCCAGCCACCTTCCCACCCAGAGGCTGTGGCATTTTGCCTGCCCCAGCAGCAGGCAGAGGTGCAGCTGCTTGTCTGGAGGACACAACCCCAGGGCCCTAGTGAGCAAAGGACAACAGGAATGAAGCAAATACTTCTGAAGAGCCTGGAGATGGCAACAGGCTCACTTAGAGGTTCATTGAGTGATTGTGAGAACAAAGCAGTTCAGTAAAACCCATCTGACTGCTGAGCAAAAGGAAGGGCCAAGTACATTGGCCACATTTCCTCACAGAGTCAGCCGAGCTCTGGTTGGGAAGATTAATTAATTAGTGTTCGAGGGGATTGAGAAGAGGTGAAAGATCACCCAATGCTATCAATTAGTCCTTTGGAAGGTGGCACTGGTGAGGCCAGTACCTGTTACACCCGGCTCTGCAGATCACCACAGGCGTGTGCTCTGGCAGCACTGGCCTTGCAGGGAGCTGGGGTCAGAAACCCCAGTGGGGACCCCACAGCTCTGTGCTGCCTTTGTTTGGGCTGGGCTGTACCCCGTGTGGGACAGCGTTTGGGTCTGGGATGTGCCCTGGCAGCACAGGGAGGAGGGTTTGAGGAATGGGGTCTGGCAATGGCGAAGCAGATGTTGTGCTGTGAGTTGGGGTGATTTCCAGCCCTCTTTGCTCACAGGGACATGCATGTCCCCAGCTGACAGAGGCATCTTCTGCCAGCTGAGAGCATTTGTCCCACCAGCGTTTGGTGCTGCAGATCTCACCCAGCCGTGTGCCCAACACTGAGCTGGCTCAGCTCCCCGCAGCCCCAGAGGAAGACCTCGGGCCCGACAGTGCCAATGCTGTAATTACAGTGGATTCATTTTGCACCATTTCCTGATCTTGTTATTATCATTGTCATCAAGATTAACTTTGCTCTGTTTACCTTCCCCTTTCATGTTACAAGTGTTTGGGGGAGCCTCTGACAGTATCCTAATGGCCAGTGTTAGGTGAGAAGTGGCTGCGCTCCCCAGCAGCGTGACCTTTCCTGGTGTCCCTCGGCACGGCTGCAGCAGCAGTGGTGAGCGATGGGTCCACGTTCCTGGCCCCCAAACCAACTGCCCCCAAGCCCCAGCTTTGTGCCTTCCCTTGTGCATCTCACGGCATTTCCAGGTGTCTGTGCTGGGCGGGTTTCAGGAGTCCATGGGGCTCTCTCTGGAGCAGCTCCGGGGTGCTGGGCTGTGTGACCAAGGCAGAGGGGCTGGAGCCCTTGCCCTGCATGCACAGCACATCTGCTGACAAATGCCCTCAATCTGCTGCAGTGAGGAGAGGCATCCTGCAAGGACCCCCTCACTTGCTACCTGTTCCTAATTGGCAAGACAGGCTTGATTAATTTGTTAATTAATGTTGTGATTGTGGTTTTTTTCTAGGCATGCTTTGAAGCAATGACTCCCTTTGGGGAGCCTGGGGGGAGAGGCAAAAGGGTGGGGGGGTGACCAAGGTATCTGGGAACTGGTGGTGTGGGGCATCGTGAGCTGGGCAGAGAGCAACAAGCTTGGCTGTGAGCATCCCTTTGGTTTTCCCAAGGTCCAGGGTCCTCCCTGGGCACCACAATGGAAGGAAAAGCTGTCCCTGCCCTTGCCACCCATCAGAGATGTGGGAAATCGGGGAGCTGGTGCCCTGGAAAAGGGCAACCATCAATGCAATTGGAGTGATTCCATGTTCTGTGTGCCTTGGACAAGGGCTGGTTTGCTTGTGGCCTTATGCTCAGGGCAGAGAAGGGTTAGAGTGGCAGAGAAATTGCAGCTGCCCACTTGAGTCTTCTTGGGAAGCAGCTGCGAGGTCAGCTCGGGCTGGGGGACTGCAGCATTAACCTGCATTGGACCACGTCTGTGGTGCTGGTGAGGAGCTCAGCAGCGTCATGCAGGGGGGCAGCTCCAGCTGGGAGTGCAGAGCGGGCAGGAGGGGGCTGCCCCAGGTCCCTTTGGGCAGGGCGTGGGCACAGCTGGGTGGGCAGCAGTGATGCTGTGGTGTCCTCGCACCGGTGACTCGGTGCTGCTGGGGCCGCATCCTGCTCCCCCCAGCTCCGCTGCGGTCCTTGTCTCTATTCCTTCAAGGGAGGATGAGGAGGGCTTTGTGTTGCACTTGTGGATACGTTAATTGTCTGTGGGGAAATGAACAGGAGTTTTTTGCATGATAAAGAAGCCTGAAAATCAAGGCTGGCAGCTGCTTCATTTCCTGTTTTTTTTTTAATTTTTATTATCATTAAATTGCTTCCAGTGACCTGTAATAATTTTGTACAGTGGCAATTACAGCTCTTGGAGGATTAAGGCGCGTGCTCAAGGGTGGCTGGTACCGCTCTGCCCTCGCCCCCTCTCGCCTGGTGAGGCCCTGCGTGTGCCAAACTGGGATGTGGCTGGGAGGGCGGGGAAGATGTGGGCATGCAGAGGGGTGAACCTGGGCTCAGGGCTCCCTCCCAATATTGGGGTGCCACGATGCTGCTGCCTTGGCTGCTGCCCTGCCCATCGTACTTGCTGGAGAAGGAACTGGGGGCATTTTTGTTAGTTTTTATCTCTAAAAGTTCAGTTCTAGGTGTTCAGTGACCAAGGTGTCATTGGCTGGTTTGGGACATGTAGCCAAACTGTGCTCCACTACCCAGCCCATTTTCTGGTTGCAGTTCCCCAGAGGCAGCTGGGGTTGCCCCCAGGTGATGGGCAGGATGCATCCAGCACATCCAGTATGGTCTCCTCCCTGTTCCTTCCTCTGCCTGGCCTCGGAGAACAGCACGGGTGTTTTCCAGTGGTGCTCTGCAGGAAGAGATTTTTCATTCCACTCATCCCCTCTGTGCGCTGCATTGAGCCGGAGCGCACGGGGTTGAGTGCAGGCTGCTGATGGGGTCCTTCCTGCCTGAAACTCCTGGTGAATATGAAAAGTTGAATTGATTCCCTCTAATAAATGAAGCAGTTGGATGTCTCATTTGTAACTTGACATCCACACCAGCGCTTCAGCTGCTGCTTCTCACCCCTGGCTGGGAGATGCACTTATTAAGATGGCATTCTGCAAAGCTATTGCCATTTACTGGGAGCCAATCTATCTGCAATTCGCTTCGGGTCGGGAAGGAGCTGCTGGTGGGGGCAGCGTGGGCTGGGGGCAGGAGAGGGGTCTGGGCCACCTCTTGATGTCTACTTTCTGCCAATAGATCACTGTCTTGTTCGTCACTTGACAGAGGAAATTGCTAGCTAAGCTGGCAGCAGCTCGTGGTACAATCCAGCAACCAGTGCACTTCAGCTGGCACATGCTGGGGCTGGCTAGTGCTGGGTGCCAGGGGTAGGGGGCTTGGGAGGCTGTGTGGCTACTGTACGTGCTGCGGTGGCAACGTGTCAGGTGTTCCTTTGGTGCCCAGCGCTGATGGTTTCTTTGTTCCCTGCCAAGCCAGTGATGGAGGTCATGGGTGCCCCCTTTGGAGGGGGGAGCAGGGGATACGGCAGGGACAGTGCCCCTGCACGGCACCCGTGTTCCGTGAGGGCCTTGTGATGGAAGCGGGTTTTATCCACTTCCCCTGCCTTCCGCTTGCTGCCGTGGCTCCTCCACAGGAGTCAGAACAATTTCAATGAATCAGAAACCCACCCTTGGTCTCGGCGCGGTGCTGAGAACTCGGGATAAGAGTTTATCCATCCTAAATAATAATGCACTGGGGCTGCCAGCTCCCCGCCGACTCGATTTACATGATGCTAAAAATCAATGACCCGGGCAGCTCTTTGATGCGTGGAGAAGAGAGTCCAAAGGACTCTGTGCCGGACTATCCAGGGACAGGCAGGATGCTGGAAGCTATTAGCGGTGAGGATGCTGTCACGGGCCAGCCATGCCCTGGATTTCACACCAATCTAACAAAGGGAGTGCGTTGCTCTGAGTGCGGAGCCTGGGCTGATTAAATCTTTGTTTAAGAGCTTCAGAGCTCCATTACCTGTGTCAGGAGGGAGTTAATTAAACAAGGAAGGTGGGAGGTGGCAGCTGATGTGGCTGAGGGCATCTCCACTGAGGCACAGCTCCTGCACCATGCATATTGCTTCTCGGGATGAGAAGGAGCCTTTGGCAGTGCCCGCCTGCTCACGGCAGTGCTGGCACTGGAACATTCCAGTGTGGTACTGCTGCCAGCCTCGGGGCTCTCGCTGCTCCTCCCTGCACACTACTTGGTGCTGTTGCTCCTGCAATCACACCAGCAGCAATGAGGAGGGAACGGGGCATGGAGCCGAGTTCCTCCCAGGCGTGCCGGTGTGTTGAGGCGTGTGCTGGCACAGGCACCCGTGCTCTTGCGGGCGGGTGGGACTTCAGCGGGCACCTTCTTCCTTTAGCACCCTGGGGGAGCGGGTGGGAAAGTCAGAGTTCCCTCGGGCGCCAGTGCAGTGGCTGCCTCTCCAGGCCTCTATTTGTTATTTGGATATCAGGCCGCCCGTAATCGGTTTCCACTTCCATTAGGCGCATCCCCATCAGGAGCTGGAGGCTCGGTGGCAGCCACCCTGCTGCTTCCATTTGGCTGTACGAGGCAATAGATTAGATTCCTGTTTGCTTCATGGAAGATCCCTGGTGATATCAATTAGATATGTCAGAGGGACCTGGGGGAATATTTCTTCCTTTATTTATTTATTGGAGTCAAAGGCATTGCAGACTATCACAGCGAGACACATAATGTCTCTCTCCCGTCTCCGCTCACACTCACTCTCTTTCTTTTTATGGCTTGTAATAAAGCACAGCAAAGGTTATTTCCAGTGGGGAGAGGCTGTTGCTGGGCCGGTACCCAGCTGTGCTGGGGGGACCATCGCTGCCCGCAGACCCAGGGGCGTGCTCGCACTGTCTGAGCTGGAGCACACGTCAGCTCTCCTGTCACCTTTGCTCCTGCCTGATGTTTCCGAGAGCCGTGTCTGTCACTACCTGCATGCCGCTGCCCTGCACTGTGCTGGCTGCCTGGTCCAGCTGCGGGCTCTGTCCATCCTGGCCCCATCCATCCCAGCTGGTCCTGGTGTGGGGAAGAGCAGGAGGCACGGCTCGGCAGCCCTGGACCCTTCGTCCAGCCCCGGCAGGTCCCGAGCGCTGCCGGCTCCTGCTGCAGGTGCCACCGAGAGGCACCAGAGCAAATCTAATGAGGTATGCAAGAAAGTGGTGCAAATAATTTAAATCTGTCAGTACTGGAGACAGTGAGAGGTGAGGATAATGAAAGAAGCCCCGATGATGCCTGACATCCTCCATATATCAGCTGCAGCAGGCGCTTCATTACAGCGCGGCAGGCCCTGGCTGGGTGTGGGGAAGGGGAGATGGCTCTTAATGATCTCAGGTTTGTTGGGCACACGGGAGCAGCCTAGGACAATCCCTCCTGTCCTAAAGGGACCCAGGGATCAGCAAGATGAGGGTCAGTGTCAAAGGAAAAAAGTTTAGTCGGCCTGAAACTCGCTACTTGTCCTTGTGGTGCCTACGAAGGGATGCCTGGTCCCTGGGGAGGGATGTCCATCCCTATGAAGGGATGCTTGTGCCCAGGGAAGGTGGCACAGACCCACAGCGGGCAGTGTGGGGACAAGGGCTGAGCAGACTCTTGCTCTGTGCCCTGCCAGGCAGGTGCACCCACTGGGGCTGTTTGCAGGGCAGGTGCCCATGCGGTAAGATCCTGTGAAATTCATCAAAAGCTGCCATCCCACCGGGCTGATGAAGCTGCTGAGTTTTGCTTGGCATTAGCGCTGTGTTCCTCTGAGTTCTGATGGCTGTTGTCCGTCCTGCCAGCAGCCTGGCTGCTATATGGGGCCTGTTAATCTGCTCTGTATGAAATACTGTTGGCTCCTGTCATCAGCTGTCTCCTGTTCCCACTGAGGTCAAGTGTGGATCTCCCATCCATTCCGATGAGAAAGGCAGGCCATAAAACATGCTTTATGAGCATTAGCTAATGAATCCCTCCCGTGAGGCGTGTGCTATGCAGTGAGGTGCTTGGGAATAACTCCTTTTGGTGCCCCCTGAATGGATTTCCTTGCACTTTGGGGGGGGGCTTATTGCAAAGCAAGGTTTCTCAGAAGGGGTCCGAGTCTGTGGACCCCTGCTTGACATACCAGTTACCTTTGCTGGGGTCCCTCACAGAGGAGCCCTGGGATGATCTGGTGTGACCCCACCAGGATGTGATGGTCCTGCCCCCTTGCCACCCCCTCTGCACCCCTGCAGCCTGGCTCCAGGCTTGCTTGGGGAGGTTAGTCCCCGTGAGTAGGTGGCTTGCACACCTACCCGGGGGGCTAGCGAGCTGCCCGGCTCCCTGGCACCCGTTAGCAATGCACCTGCTCCCCCCAGATCCACGGTGTACTCCTGCTCTGGGAGAGAGTCCCATTTGAATGTTAATGCCTCTAAGATGAAACCTGGCTGATTAAATTTTAGACTTGCAAATGGATTTGGTAAATAGATGTTAGGGAAGGCGGGACAGAGGCTGCTGCCTTGATAGCAGATACGGTAAATAGCAGCACTTTGTGATTAGGTGAGAGATTCACTCTCAGAAAATGGGAGTCTCGAGGGGCTGTTTTCCAGTGAGAAATCCTTTAAGTAAATAAATTTATGGCAGTTTTTCTTCTTCCAAACAAAAAAGTCCCTCAGCTGCTTCTCCCAGGCTGCCTGTGGGAGGCTGAATGGGCAATGCAGAGATGAGCGGGGAGCTCTGCTCCGCTGCCGGGGTGAGACAGCTCCTGCCTGGGAGTGGTAAAGCAAAGGTGAGGGGCAGAGATGCAGCCTGGAAGAGAGATCCTTCCCTCTTGCCTGTCCCGGGTAGCGGCCTCTGCCTCAGTTGTGGCTGAGGATGGATCATTCCTGCTTGGCACGTGGGTCTGTTTTATTTTCCCTGTAAAAAAAAAGAGCCTGTATTTGAAACGGCTTTAAAAATGCAGATAGCGGGGCAAACTGCACTGACCTCTCTGTAAAAATAGAGGAAGACTTTCCTAAGTGTTGTGTTCATTCTTATCAGGAGAGGTATGAAATACAAAGAAGAAAAGAAAAAAAAGTGTGGAAACTGAAGCCTGGATTTAGCACATATGAAGCCATTTGTCTTTTGCTCCCCTGCTGAGCTGGGGCATTCAGGGGCTGCCCCAGCCCTAAAATCTGGGGGGAAATCCAGCACAAGCGGCAATGCCCAAGGGGAAAAAGCTGCTGGGCAGTGGACAGATGGTTCCCTTGGAGTTGTTTTGCTCCGTGGCAGAGCTGTTCCCATCCTGGTGACATTGCCTTTCCTAACGAGGTTGGGTGGGATGCTGCTCTTGGAGGTCTTTTGCCACCTGTCCCATTGCTCTGCTGAGCGCCTCCCAGGATTGGGTGCGGGGACTTGTGTGGTGGCCTGGCCTTCTACTGGGGGAGCTGGGGCTACTGCATGTCCGTGGAGAGTTATGCTTCCTATTTACTCACCTGAAATCTCGTTGCTTTTCTTGTTCTGTATATTGAAACATACATCATCTGTTCATTAAAGCGTAATCTCCAAATTATAGCGGCTCTGAGCCAACAAGGTTACGCTGGCTGCTCACATTAGCAGGGATCGATACTGCACCCGCTGCGGCTCGCGGGGCAGAGCTGCTGCGGAATCCTCATTTCTCTGAGGCAGGCGGAGGGATGCTCTGCCCGTGGGAGGGGTAGTACCAGAGTGCTGGCTTTTTGT
>WTSP01027326.1:26935-72272 GCA_025331215.1 Actenoides lindsayi | reverse complement strand
TTCTTCACCATGAGGGTGGTGAGACACTGGAACAGGTTGCCCAGAGAGGTGATGGAAACCCCATCCTTGGAAGTTTTCAAAACCAGGCTGGATGAGGCTCTGAGCAACCTCACCTAGTGGAAAGTGTCCCTGCCCATGGCAGGGGGGGTAGGAACTAGATGATCTTTAACATCCCTTCCAACCCTGACCATTCTATGATTCTACATTCTTCACACTGGCTGCCACTCTTGTGTTTTGCATCTGTTGTGGCTGTGGTAACGTCTGTGTGACTGTCTAGCTATTATGGGCAGCAACCTACATTCATAAAATGACTGAAAATCTGAACTTGGTACCCATCAAGGTGGACAAAATAGTGGATGCAATAAACCTGTTACTGTAATGAGCAGAGGGAGCTTTCCTCTTCCTGACTGTGACGTATGGGTCTATACACTTGATAAGGGAAGCCTATGTTTGCTGTAAAATAGGGAGAGTCTTATTTTAGGCCTTTTGAATAAATCTGTGTCACTATACAGGTTCATTTTGAAGGATGAATTGAGGGAAAATTGTTGTTTGGAAGCATGTTTTGCCTAGAGGCATGCAGATAAGGATTACACAGCCTCTTTTGAGGCGTAAGACAAGCAGAAAGGGTGAAAAAAATTTTGAATCCTTCCCAAAAATCTACGAGTTTACTTGTCCGCTCCCTGTAGTATGAAGAGCCTTATTATACCTCAAGGCAGAACAGCATAGCTTGATCTAACCCAGGAGTTCACAAATTCTGTCTGTCCTGGTGGATTTCATAGCTGTTCCATGCTTCCTTTTTATAGTTAGGGTGTAGTGGTGAGGTGAATATCTAAACTTTAAAAATTTGATGCTGAAAATGTTTGTTTTAGCTTTGTATGGGACTTGTAAAAAAAGCAACAAACAAACAGCTGTACGGTTTGAAAGATGTAAGTGCCTGTTGGATATGATTCCAAATGAACAGTATGTAATTTTGCATTGTGTTCAGTAACATTCTGCACAGGATCTCTTCATCAGTCACGAGTTTGACTAACAGCATGATTTCCATGTAGGAAAAAAGTATGATGGATTTGAATATATACCAATGCATAATAAAATGCTTATGGAGAAAAAAGCATGTGAAATGTTTTTAAAACATGAAAAAAAAAATATGTATGTGTCTTTATAGGTCTAACAAGAAGCCTAAGTATAACTTCAAGTGAAACATTGTTTGAAACGGCACAAGGAGAGAAAATCACGTTGCCATGTACCTTTGAACTCTCAGAAAAAGATGAAGGTCCACTAGATATTGAGTGGGTATTGATACCGGCAGATAATCAAAAGAAAGAACAAATAGTAAGTAGAGACTTTTTTGAACAGTGTTAATTTAGCTGTTTGAATAGGTCAACATAGGAATTCTGTTACTGACTTTTTGAACTTCCACTTTTTCCAGTAGGTCTGATGGGGATCATAACTAACTTTGAATCACCAGTCATATGAAATGTAGTGGAAGTTTTGGAATAGCAGATTAAGTATATATGTTAAGAAATTTCTCACAATAAATCTGTCTTCTAAAGAAGAACTGAAATTAAATATACTTCAGTTCCTGAAAACAAACTATGCTTTTGTACCTGCATTATGTTCCTGATGGAAAAACTGATTTATAAGGGTTTAATTTTAAAAATATTAACTCTTAGTTACTAACTCTTCCCTTTCTTTGGAAGCCTTATCAGCAAGATGACTGCTTTTAGTAGATGCATTTTACAGAATGAAATTAGAGCAATTTTAAACAGATTTCTTATTGTTATTTGGACAGGTGTTTGCTTGGAGTATTTGTTAGAGTACTGTGTGGTGATATTTTGAAGATTGAGGTATTTGACTAGGTCATACTTCTGGGATTATTTAAAATGGTAGAAAGAAACTGTCAAGAATCTGAAGATATGAAATTAGTTTGAGCATTTACATGCCAAGTAGATTTCTGAATATTAATATTATTTCTTTTTTTTTTTCATAGCTAATTATGTATGCGGTAGACAGGATTTATAATGACTATTATGCTGCTATGACTGGGCGGATGCAGTTTACTAATCCTGATCCCAGATCTGGTGATGGTTCATTAGATATCCTGAATTTAAAGTCAGAAGACACTGGCACATACCAGTGCAAAGTGAAGAAGGCTCCTGGAGTTCAAAGCAAAAAAATACAGTTGACTGTACTTGGTAAGTTAATGCTTTCCATGAATTTTCGGTGACACTTTTAATGTGTTTATTCCATCCTATCTTTAATGTCTAAAATGAAAACTTCTGTTGGGCAAAGTCATACTGAATCTATGATGATGCATCCATTATTGAGGTTTTGGGAGGGCTTGATATCATTCTGTTCTGAGGGATGAAGGGAATAATACGCAATTTAAAAAACTCTATGCCTGGCTTGTATTTCATAGAAAGTCTCTCCATGCATAGCTTTGTCTTTAGCAAAATGGCCTGACCTACTAGACCACAACTAAGAAGCATTTTGATTGTATCCTACTAATTAAATGATACTTTTTTTTTTTTAATTAGTAAAGCCAGCAAGAACTAAATGTTCCATTGAAGGATCACAGGAGATTGGAAAAGATGTTATTTTGAAGTGTGCATCGCGAGAAGGATCCCCACTTTTGTCTTATGACTGGAGGAGAGTGTCTGGCACCCAGGAACTTCCTGCCACTTCCATGCTGAGTACTGCCAAAGTTTATTTATTACTCTGAAATATTGCATTTGTGTATTTGGCTTATCTTGAGTTGTGAGCATCTCATGCTTAATGTTGGTATAGAGTAGTCAAGATAAGTGCCACTTCTGCCCTCACATTGGGTAACAAAACTGGCTTTTAAAGCAAGTTGGGTTTTATTTTTTTTATTATTCACACTGGGAAATATTTCAAGCTTTAAGGTGGGATTCTTACCATTGGGCTGCAGAATCAGGCTCACCCATGCCCAAGTGTCATGAGTTAGATTGCTTGCTGATGTTTTTATGCTCAAGTGAACAGTAGGGAAGAGTCAGAACAAAGTCTAAACTAGTGGTTAGAGCTGTCTTCAAGGAAGTGGAGACAAAAGCTTGAATTTTATTAGAGATTGAATGGAGGTCTTCACTTCCTGATCAAGTGACAGACCTTCTTGCTTAAGAAGAGGTACATGTCTTTACAAGAAAGGTTGCCAAGAGTTTTATATTCTGAATTTTGGCTGATGAATTCCAGAATATTTACAGTGGTGGTATCGGATTTTTATTGAGAACTTCACTGTGGAAGGTGAATTTGTTTTG
This sequence comes from Actenoides lindsayi, assembly GCA_025331215.1. Lineage (NCBI taxonomy): Eukaryota > Metazoa > Chordata > Aves > Coraciiformes > Alcedinidae > Actenoides > Actenoides lindsayi. The sequence goes on along the minus strand of WTSP01027326.1, from coordinate 69,000 downwards.
CTTTGTGAAAGCTATTCTGGAATATTTTTTGGAAGAGTACTGCTCACTGTGAGTTCTTTTTGATCTTTGTAGTTGCATAAACTGTAAACCTTGAGGTGGTGGGGTTTCCCTTCAGATTATGAAGATCAAGAATCTGCTTACAAATAGACATTTTAACTCAGGTTGTGTAGGACAAAGTGGTATCATGTGTCTAAGAGCAGGCAAAGTAGATGTCTAGAGGAGAATAAGTTATGTGGTTCTTCCTCATAGGGATCTCCCAAATGCCTGTAATTTATGTCTTGGAAAATTCAAATGTGGCTTCAGTTTAATTGACTTAAACCTGACTTCTGTGAACCTCACCAGTTTCCTTTAAACTTCTGTAGCCTATTAGAATCTGTAATATCTTAGAATGTAGATCTCTAAAAATCAGCTATATATGAGGAACCTCATACTGTTTTTCATTGTGAACTTGCCTCCTGGTAGTGCTTGTTTTGATCTCTTATTTCTTGTTTTCACAGTGATCAGTGGATCACTAATGTCCTTCTCTGTACCAGTTGAGATCTTAAGCCTCCATTATTACACCCCTTCTTTCTCCACACCCCAAATTTGTCTCATGGTAACAAAAAAAAGTTTACAGTATCAGTGCTGGACAAGAATGAGTGAGGAAGCTTGCACAAGTGGCACGTAACGATAAAACAATACTTGTTTTGAGCTAGTGAATGTCAGTTTGGGGACACTGAACATGTTCTCAAGAATCTAGACACTACCTAACTTGTTGAGTAGGAAGAGCAAAGTATTTGTGTGATGCTTTATTCCTGTCATATCATAGAATGTTTTAGGTTGGAAGGGACCTTTAAAGGTCACCTAGTCCAACAACCCTGTAGTGAGAAGGGATATCTTTAACTAGATCAGGTTGCTCAGTGCCCCATCCAACCTGACCTTGAATGTTTCCTGAGAGGGGACATCTACCACCTCTGTGGGCAACCTGTGCCAGTGTTTCACCACCTTCATTGTAAAAAACCTTTTTCCTTCTATCTAGTCTAAATCTACTCTCCTTTAATTTAAAACCATCACCCCTTGTCCTGTTGCAACAGGCCTTGCTAAAAACGCTGTCCCCAGCTTTCTTATAGGCCCTCTTTTAAGTATTGAAAGGACACAATAAGGTCTCTCTGGAGCCTTCTTTTCTCCAGGCTGAACAACCCCAACTCTCTCAGCCTTTCCTCATAGGAGAGTGTTCCAGCCCTCTGACTGTTTGGTGTTTCTTGGGTTTTTCTTGTTTGTTTTTTTTGGGTTTTTTTGGTTTTATTGTTATTGTTTGGTTTGTTTTAGGTTTATGTTCTTTGGGGTTTTTTTTCTGGTTTGTTTTTTTTTTGTGTGTGTGTGTTGTTTCGGGTTTTTTTTCTGGGGGTGTGGGGGGCCTCTTGCCAGAGCAGAGAGGAAGAATCATCTCCTTCAGCATGCTGGCCATACTTCTTTTGATGCAGCCCAGGATATGGTTGGCCTCCTGGGCTGCGAATGCACATTGCCAGCTCATGTCCAGCTCTGCATCCACCAGTTACCCCCAAGTTCTCTTTCACAGAGCTGCTCTCAATACCTTCATCCCCCAGTCTATACTGATACTGGGGATTGCCCCAACCCGGGTGCAGGACTGTACCTGGCTTTGTTGAACCTCATGAGGTTCATGGAGGCCCACTTCTCAAGCTTGTCCAGATCCCTCTGGGTGGCATCCTGTCCCTCTGGTGTGTCAACTGCATCACTCAGCTTGGTGTCATCTGCAAACTTGTTGATGGTACACTCAATCCTACTATGTCATTGGTAGATATTAAACAGCAATAGTCCCTATTCAAACCCCTGAGGGACACCACTTGTTGCCAGTCTCCATCTGGACATCAAGCTGTTGACCACTATGCTCTGGATGTGATCACCCAACCAATTCTTTATCTACTGAACAGTCCACCCATCAAATCATATCTCTCCAATTTAGATGGATGTTGTGGCGGACCAAGTAAAAGGCTTTACAGAAGTCCAGGTAGGTCAACATCCATAGCTCTTGCCTTGTCCACTGATGTAGTCACTCCATAGAAGGCCACTAGGTTGGTCAGGCAGGACTTGCCTTTGGTGATGCCATATTGATTCTGTGGAACCATCTTCCTGTCCTCCAGGTGCCTTAGTGTTGCTTCTAGAAGGATCTGTTCCCTGATCTTAGCAGGCACCCAAGTGAGGCTGACAGGTCAGTAGTTCCCAGGGTCCTCCTTTCTACCCCTTTTAAAAATGGGTGTAGTGTTTCCTTTTTTCCAGTCACCAGGGACTTTACCTGACTCCCAGGACTTTTCAAATGTTCTGGAGAGTGGCCTGGCAACTACATCAGCCAATTCCTTCAGGACTCTGGGATGGATCTCATCAGGCCCCTTAGACTTATATATGTTCAGGTTCTTCAGGTAGTCATGAACCTGATCTTCTCTTACAGTGGGAAGAGCTTTTCCCCTGTTCCCATCTTGCAGTCCATCAACTCAGGAGGTGTGAGAAGAGAGGTTGGCAGTGAAGACTGAGGCAGAAAATTGAGTACCTCAGCCTTCTCATCCATTGTCACCAGTTTGCCTTTCTCGCTCATCAGGGCGGGTAGGTTTTCTTTGACCTTCCTTTTCTGGCTGAAATACCTGTAGAAGCCCTTCTTGTTATTCTTTGCATCTCTTGCCAACTTCAGCTCCAGCTGCACCTTGGCCTTCCTGTCCCCGTCCCTACATCATCAGGCAGCATCCCTATACTCTTCCCAGGACACCAGTCCCTGCTTCCACTGCTTGTGTGGTTCCTCCTTGGCCTTTATTTCGACCAGCAGGTCTTGACTCAGCCATGATGCCTTCCTTCCCTGATTTCTGACAGGATCAAGAGCATTTGTACTCTGTGGAAGGTGTCCAGGACCAGCATTGCATCCCCTCTGGCAGCACTATTACCTGGCTTAAGAAGATGCCCTACATTCATCCTAGGAGTCTCCTGAATTGCTTACAGCTCACTGTGCTGCTTTTCCAGCAGATGTTGGAGTGATTGAAGAGCCCCAGTAGGACAAGAGCCTGTGAAATCAAAGCCTTCTGTAGCTAGAGTGAAGAGGCTTTGTCAGTGTGCTCCTCTTGATCATGTGGCCTGTACTGGACACCAACAGCAAGATTCCCTTTGTTTCCTTGGTCTCCTTTACCCATAAGCTTTTGACCCGTTTGTGGTTATTCTTCAGGGACAGCTCTTCACACTCCATTTCTTGATGTAGAGGGCAACACCTACTTCCTTATCTGTCCCGTCTGAACAGCCTGTAGCCATCGACAGCAGCACTCCAGTCATGGGATTCGTCCCACCAAGTTTCAGTAAGGGCAACCAGAGTGAGGCTTTCTAGCAGCTCCTCCTCTTTATTGCCCACTCTGTGTACATGCAGCGTCTTGCAGTGCTGATAGCAAATCTATTGGCAATTAAAGCATTGGCAATTAAAGAAGTTCTTATAGTGGAATCTCACAAAGGTAGCTGTCAATGGCTTTGAAAGCCCTGGGGAAATAATCTTTGTTTTCTCTGATTGTCTCCTGCCCTGTCAGCATGGCTAGACTTAACTGGTCACTCAATGGAGTGATTTGTTCAGGTTAGATCCACCTCATGTTGAGCATGGGTTCTGCAGGCATCTGAGCTGGTTGTGTAAAATTGGTTTAGACCAAAAGAAGAGAAGGAGGTGCTTCTAGGATGCAGTTAATCTTTTGTGGTTTACAATTTAATGTTAGGATGAGAGAATTGGCCCTTTCAAGCATGTGTTCCTATTTGTTGACAGAGCCATTAGTCTGTAGTCTTAAAGTCAAATGCTGTGGAACAAAAAGTAAAAGCCATTTACAAATAATAGTATTTTTCAGCACGATAGACTTTGGTTTTACTTGGATATTTTTAATATGTTATTTTTTGGTTAAGATTTTACGATGTGCTATTTTAATAATTCTGTAGTATTGAATATGGAATTAAACTTTGGAAAATGGTAAACCTCTACCTCTTGTTGTTTGTAGATAAAAATACAGGGGAGCTTCTCTTGAAAAATGCCTCTAAAGACTATTCTGGTACATACCATTGTGTTGCCTCGAACAGAGTTGGCACGGATGAATGTTCTGTTGAGCTGAATGTCACCCCTCGTAAGTGTTTACTGTGTAACGGTCACATAGTGTTTTGTGTATAAAAACTGAATAATCTTTTTCCTCTAAACTTCTAAGAGGATTAAAAATACCAACCTTGTGGAGCTGATGGTTGCTACTTCAAGTCTTTACCTACTCAGATGGTTTTTTTATGCATAAAGGTGTAACTTCTTACTGTTTTAAATGCATGTAATTGAAGTATACCCTCTGTGATTTAGTGATATACTATTAATCTGGATTATATGAAAATGTAATGTTTTTAATGGTGAGAGAAGTTGGTCATATAAATTTGACACTTAACACTATTGTTGTTTATCTCTTGTAGCTATAAATACAGCTGGTATAATTGCTGGAGCTATTATAGGAACTCTACTAGGTCTATCTATACTGTCTTTTCTCATCTTCTGTTGCTGTAAGAAACATAGAGAGAAGAAATATGAGAAAGAAGTACATCATGATATCAGGTAACAACAATTCTCTAGTTTCTGAGCAGTATTATTGAAGATTAACTTTTAAATGTGTATTTCTGCAAGTAAGATACTTAACAGTTCAGATTTCTGTCTTAATCTGGAAAGCTTATTAACATACTAACAGCTTGTCCAGGGACTTTGTTTTGAATATGGTATAGTCAGTCATATCTAATTTCGGTAAAGGTTTTAAGGGCAATAAATAACTTGATTTTTATTTATTTTTAAAATTAAAGTAATATGTGAACCTCTTTTGATGACTGTTTCAAAATACAAAACAAATTCTCAGTTTGTTTCTAAGCTCCCACACAGTAATGGTGCATGAACTCTTGTTCTGCAACTTGTTTTTGTTCTTTTTATTTTCAGAGAAGATGTTCCACCTCCAAAAAGTCGCAGTTCAACAGCCCGCAGCTACATAGGCAGCAATCGTTCTTCACTGGGTTCAATGTCTCCCTCAAATATGGAAGGATATACCAAAACTCCCTACAGTCAAGTTCCAAGTGAAGACTTCGAACGTACTGCTGGTCAAAACCCAACCTTTGCACCTTCAAAGGTAGCTGCACCTAATTTAAGTAGAATGGGAGCTGTTCCCGTGATGATTCCAGCACAAAGCAAAGATGGGTCCATAGTATAAAATAATATTAATTTAAATGTTGTTTTTTAAGTGTTTGTTGTAAGTAATAGAGAAAACTACTATGTTCCACCCCTCATTTAAACAATGGCATGCAATTTTCCTTGAAGAGAATGAATGAGTTAGTTTGAAAAGCCACCAATTCTCATTTTTTAGTTTTAAACTTACTAGTATATGACAGTTGAACTATTTGCTAAAAGCATTGAAGTTCCTAAATAAATACTGGACACTGAAGGTGTTTGGACCTCTGGTAGGTTGCTGAAGAGACACTGTCAGCTGATGTGCAGTTGTGAGTATGTAACAGCGAGACACAAGTGAGGAGTAACAAAAGCTTTTCACGTGTAGACCATGAAGTTTCTCAGAGTTCCTGGAACTCTATCCTCAATTTTGGAATAACAGAAATATTTTAACGTGGCCACTGTCTGATGTAGTTGCAGGGAGTTGAAATACTGAGGATGACTTTGAATTCTATTCAAACTGAGTATTTATGCAGTTCTTTAACCTAGTAATGTTTGGTTGGAGCACTTCTTGAGCTCTTATTTCAGGGGCTACCAGTTAATTGATTGGTTTGATTGATTTAATTAATCTATTCTGAATTTGAAGTTTCAGTTAGTGGAAATGTGACAGGATTCCTGCAAGCTCTTTGAAACGTGAATTTGTCTGTAATGACTGGTTCTAGTCATGTCAGGTAACTTAATACTTATCTGATGCAAGAGGTCCTATCAAGTTGTTGGTAGTGGTATCTAAGCTTTAAAATCTATAGATCAACTGTTACACTCACAGTAAAAATGAACATGTATCTTTATACAGGTCTTGAGTTAATTGTACTTTGTATCCTCTGAAGCCTGTTTAGATTCTAAGGCAGTGCTATTTACTTTTTTTTTTTTTACAAACCGATTTACCTAGAAGCATCATGGGGTTGTAACAAAAGCTATGAGGTAACTGGTATTTGATATCTGTCCTATGGCTCTAACATCACTGTGGTAACATCTTTTCCTATACGCATGTAAGCAGCAGCTAGCCTTTACTTAAGATGCTAATATCTTTCTGTATGAATTCACAAGGAGCTTAAAGCTCACTTCTCCTTGCCTCTTCAGCATCCCTAAATATTGTGAACAGATGCTTAGACTTCTAAGACCAAGAGTTTCATGCAGCCAGAATCTGAGAGGAAATAGTTATCCAGAATTGACGATATAAATCTTGCATTTTAAGATTGCAGAACTGGGAAGAATAGGGTTTAAACTTAAAGCACTACAGGAGGAACAGAACAATTCCTTATCTTACTTTCACACATACTTAAGGGCTTCTGATAGCTCCTGATGATTGATATTATATACCTGTGGAAGCTGGATTTAAAGCTTAGTGCAGTTTGAGTCTTTGTGGAGTTTTTTTTTCTTCCTCCTTAGTTACTACTTTCTTCTTCATCCTGTGCTGGGGGCTGGAGGGGGGGGACAGAGGGGAGTCCCTTCAGCTTATTCTATATATACATGTTAAATTGCAAGGTATTTTGGAGACCTCTAAAGGCATATAGTATGTGGCCCTTATGTTGATGGAAGTAAATATCTAAATAGCCTGTTGAAAGATGTTAGGATTATTTGTATGTAGCAGCAGTGTGAGAGAAAATGTTTCCTCAGACTTCTAGGTTTAGTGTCTGCTTTTCTGTAGCTGCTTATAGATCTGTGATAAATTCTTTGGCTTATCCTTACAACAGTGTTTGTCCTATCTGTAGTTAGGTGCACAGTTTTTGGCTGGCACTATTAAATGTAAAGAACATACCCTTCATATGAATTTAGAAACTTGAGTGGCTATTAAGTATTCTAGACTTACAGTTTTACACATTTGGGACTTTTTTAGATTGTAAATTGATACTGATAGAGATGAGATTTTTTATCTTTCATGTGTGCCTTGTCAATAAACTTTACCTGATTGTAACTTCGGTTTTTATGAATTTTCTGGTGCCTAAACTTACTGTTTGAACAGGTGCTTAGATGATGGTACAGTTCTTAAAACGTGACACTGTGATCTGATTTCTTGATTCTTATGTACTATTTATACCTCTTCATGCCTATTTTTGGATGTGACTTCAGTGTCTCTCTCTGTATTGTTCTGTATTTCAAAATGTCAGTTACTCCTTCAATTGCTATTTATGATCTAAGTGTTTATATTCCTGAAACCTGTTCAGTTGTTGTACCAATGAGATGGATGATTGACTTTTACTCGCGTGGTAAATACATTTAGTAACTGTGCCAAACATATGCTTATGAAGAACAATAGATGAGGAGACATCTTCTTGCATCCAATTATTGTGATAGAAGAGACTTCTGAGATTTTAATCATACACTGATTGTTTACCTTGGAACCAAGGCCTTCCTTAATGAAAAGGGTATAGTTGTTATAATACAAGTTGAGTACAAAACTAAACTGAATCACAGATTGAGAGATAGCTATAAACCTAAGCAACCAGGCAACAAACCTACTGAATTTGTTTCTTAGCCATCTGTGGATATATGTGAGATTAGATGTGGGTGTGGGTTTTTTGGTGGTTTTTTTTGTTTTATTTTGTTTTTTGGGATGTGTGTGGGTGTCTGTGTTTTTGGTTTTTTGCTTTTTAAACTTTTTTTGGGGTGGGTTTTTTCTTTTTTTTTTCTCCCCCCCCCCTTTTTTTTTTGTTTGTTTGTTTGTTGTGTTGTTGTTGTTGTTTTTTGGTGGGGTTTTTTTGACCTGAGACCCTGTACTTACAGTCAGGTAAGCCCTAGGACACTCAAGAATAGAAACTTATCTCACTAAAGCAACAGAGTTTACACATGCTTAATGCTCTGTCAGCTTGTACAAAATAATAAATGGACAAAAGAGAATAGCAACATGATGTGCCCTCAGAGCCTAGCTGTTAGGCTTAGCAGCCTTGACAGTGTCTGTCTATTTATGTAATTGCACAGAAAATAGAAGAAATAGAATCTGACATAGTCCTTATCTGAAATAAAGAACCTCTGACTTGGGGTAAACTTTTGCCGCAAGTTGCTATCATCATGCCTCTTTGAATGGATACAGCACTACTATGAAAACATAATACTGCCAATTTAAATTATTTCTTTTGTCAATAGATTGTTCACTTACACTGGATTATGATTCTCAAAAGCAGCTACTGTAGTTTAGCAATGATTTCTAGCTGTGTAGGAGATGAACTAGTTAAACATGTGAGGTGTCCAATCTTACAGATAACACTGCTAACAGAACTCTTTTAGGAAGTAATGGCAGCTGATATACCAGTTAAAAGGTGGCATTTTTAATCTCTCATTTTTATTTACAAAAAAAAAAAAAAAAAAAGAAAAAGGAGGGAGTGTGTTACCATTATGTAAATACTCTTAAGTGAATTCAAGAAACCTCTAGTTAATGTCATGACTGTAAACTTGGCTGTTGAGGACTGCTATATATAGAAGAAAACTCTCAGTTTTAGCATGGTGTGAATAAAGTGTTAGACTTGTAATACTGTAGAGGTTATGTAACACTTGTCCATACATTACAAGCATTTTCATAAACTTTCTGAAATGGATATTTGAAGATATTTGTGTGAAAATTCCTTACCTAAAAATGAATACTTCTTCCAAAACTGTAGTGCACAGAAATGCCTTGTTGGAGGGGTAAAACATGACTCTTGAAAGAAATGTACAATGCATACGTCTTTATCAACTCTGATACTAGTCACATTCATATTAGATGTATGCTTCTGCTTAATAGTACAAGGAAGAATTCTTTAATTGCAAGTTTTTCTTTATGCTGAATGTTGTATATTACTGGTTTCCATGATAAGCTTTTAATTTTTTTCTTAGCAGTGTATATTTTGGATCACTTTAGATCTTTGTTCCAGTCTAAAGACAGTACTATTTGTGTCACTTAAACCTTGTTTTATACACTTGATAGGTGCTTTATGGGACCCGTCGGTTATTGGTCCTCTAGCATTGAAGCACAGCTCAATTGCAGTTGGAGCAATAATATTTCCTGGAATCCAAAATGTTATGATGTTATATTACACTTCTCATACACAAAGCATGGACTTGAATATTGATATGAATTTCAGTTTGAGGTTTTATATTCACAATTTTGGGGGAATGGTATTTTACAATACAAGTGAGTGAATTTGTAAAAACAAAATCCAAAATTTTAAAATGTTGTAGTTCCATGACAGACTTGTGTACTTTTTGAAATAAAACCGTTGGAGAAAACAGTAGTCTGTCTTTATTTTAAAGTAGTACTTGTGTATGGCTTCAGCTTTCTCTTTATGTAAAGTGAATGGAAGTGAATTAATAAATATGGCTGTGTATACCACACTGGTATTAATAAGTTCATTTCTTGCTTCCCCCCCCCCCCAATTAATTTTTAAGATATTCTTCGATATTTTAAAACATGCACTTGTGGTTTCTAGTTGTAGATACACAGATACAGTGATCAATTTTAAAAACATACTTGAGTGATCTCAACAGTAGTTCTGAAACTGTTGGCTGGAAAGGAAGTTTAGATTAAATTTCATTCCTCTTTATTTTAGATAAAACCAAAAATTACTGAAACTGATACACTGTCTTTAAAAATTCAAACAAGCAGACTTACAGCACTCAAAGCATGTTCATAAAATGGTTGGATTTATATTATCAGTTAACTTTCGTCTTTTTTGTTTCCAGTGCAGTTCACTTTAGATATTCCCCACCCCTTGGCCCTTGGAAACCAACTGATCACTGACCTTGTAATCTTACCTAAGATGAATGCAGTTTCTCCAGTATTGTCTTGAGCACATTTATTTTTAGGAAACACAAGTCTGGCATGGGCTCTGTTTGCATTAGTGGCATATATTATGTTTCATTGAAGGCCTCATGAGCTTACATTTGTTCCTAGTGTATGCATATCTTCATATATTAGTGTGTACCTGTGCTGTGCCAGGTGCTTCAGTCACTTGTTTGTGTTTATATAAAAAACTTATTTGATACATGTGTGCACAAGCATATGAAGTTAAATGGAGTACTGGTAGAAAAAACTTCCTATTTCAAATGAGTATTTGTGCTCAAATACAGGGGGAAGCCTAATAAAAATGGTTTGGCTTTGTATCTATTTGTAGAGCTCTAAGAAACCTTACTCTACACCGTTTTAACATTAGCCTTGACTTGAGTTCAAGACTTCTTTCCTAAGGTGGCAGTTTTGTCACAGATGGGAGTTGCATGCCTCAGCTGCCTCACATCTTTTTTTTGCAGATGAAGTGACTGTGAATCAGAGAAGCTAGGTACCTCCTGCTTGTCTGTGGGAATTCCAGTAAAGCAGCTACTGCTTTCCTGAGAGCATCCTGAAAGAACAGAGGGAACTTGTAATGTGGTAGTTCTACAAAATCATCTTGGTCCTTATATATGTATTAGACAATGCCTTGGATAAAGTTTCTTATTAGGGCTGTCTTGATGATGTTTTTTGTTCTCTGAACATCTTTGACTGTGTACTTTGAGCTTACTATTTCATATTTACTTCTCAGGTGGAGAAGCTTGGGTTCTTTCAAGCTCTTTGATAATGCTGATAGGCAATTAATTGCTAAACTGTTTTAGAAAACAGTTAATGGCAGTGACTTAGCCTTGCTTTCTTGTGTGTAAATTCTATGAAAGAGCTAAAAGAGTTTGTGAAGGAAAAGGGTAATTAAGAAGTAAAATCAAGAGTAGAGTGAAAGAAGCTGTGATTGTTGCCTACTTTTCCAAGTCTTGGCTAATTCTAAGATAACCTTTCACTTGTGGGATGACTGTAGGTGATCACTTACAAGAAGAGTTGCATCTTAATATGAAAATAATGTGTGTACTTGACTTACGTTTCTGTTGCTTTTTAAACTTGCTTTAGGCTTTTTGTGGAATGGTACAGACTCAGCAATCACAAGAAGAATATGAACCTTTAATTTTAGAAAATAACCACTCTGGCAGAAAGCTGGCTTGAAGGATTGCCTTGTCCCTGCTTTTGACTCCCATTCAAAGTCAAGTTTCTGAAAATAGAGGTCCTTTAAGGATCCTTTGATTTTCATATTCTTGTAAGAATGTTAGTGTCACCCTCATAAGTTGGAGTTTTGAAGACTTCAACTTCTAGCTCTTCAGTACTGGTCAGGTTGCTTTGAATATGCCAAGTCAATAGTATTTAATGGTAGCAGCTTCTAGTTGGGTCCTCATTTTTAGTGGATTAGCACAGTCACTGAAATCTCCTTTGGCCAACACTACCTGAAAACAGATGAAGGACAATTCTACCATATTATTCAGGCAACATTAAGAAAGTTGTGTAACTCCTGCAGGAACCTTTTAGGATGCCAGGATTTCTAGATGGCAGGAGGGGAGTAGCTTTATAAAAAAAAGTCGAGTGTGTTGGTTACGCAACTTGATTATGTAACAATTTTAAAACATGGCAATATTAGAAGAGACGTTAACATCTGAAAGCACATCATTTTACCTTCAGTAATCTAATTTTTTCTTCAGGGAGAAATCCTCTGGAGGCAATATGTCCACTGGGAAGTGCAGAGAGCTTTGTGATACAGTGACAGTTGTCCCACTTCTCAGGGCTGGATGCTGTGGTTCTGTGGGCTGCAGGCAGGATGGAAGTTGGGTGCTCTACCTGAAGGGTATCGGACTCTCTTCCCAGAGTATTTATCTTAACTGCGAAACAGGGAAAGGAAAGCAGCAAGTCTCCTTGGTTGGTGGAGAATTCTGTAGAAGGGATCAATTCTGGAAGTGAAAATGAACTGTCCAACTTGAAGCCTTTCCCTTCTGGCTTCCAGCAGCATCTGATTTAGGAGTTTTCAGACAGTCTGCAAAACGTTTTGGCATTTAGAATTGCCAGCACATCTTCATTATTAAATTGCAGAATCTTGTGCCCTTCTGATTATGCATAATTTTGGCATGTGATATTTTTGGTTACGTTATTACTAACAATACTGTGTAAAAGAAACAGTGAGGAAAAAACTGTGGACTAGAGTCTCCTGAATGTGCTGGTTAGGGCAGATGGTGACATCGTGGCTTCTTGGTGCTCTGACCACAAACATCTCAATGGGTGCAGTGGTCACCCAGGTTAGGTAGCAAGTCATTCAGAATGTGGTATCAAGGAATAGTAAATCAAATGTTAAAAAGCTATAAAAGTAACTTAATACCATTAATATAATAGCTTCCACTTATGTCAATTTTGTAAATGGTCTCGTGTGAATAGGAAAGAAATGAGATCTTGTTTCTTGTGGTCAGCTGCTGCTGTACAAGTGAAGTTAAAACCTTTTCATAGCTTGTGATTTAGCTTACTCCGTGATTTGGAAGTGAAACTATTGTCCCATACAGGAATCTGAATCTTCTTATATCACTTGGTAATATTTTACTTGTGAAACAGCAGTCAGGGTTAGTTAGATTTCACAGAAGTTAGTGTGCAGCAGAGCATCCATTCTCAAAATTTAAGTAGTCTTCGATTGCAACCAGCAGCAGCAGCTCACGGAGCATCTCTCCAGTTGTTTGAATTGGTGGTGTTTCTAAGAAAATAATTGCGTAAGTCAAGACATTTGTGCTGTGCCTTACTTAACTAGGAGATCAAGGTAAAATTGTTACTTAAGATTTCCATTTACTAGTAGAATAGCTCAGGTAGGATGGATACTGATACCCTTAGACCAGAAACTGACAACTGGTGGTTATACATACAGCTACCAAATTGCTTGTGACTGCTGGAGCTGATGAAAACTCTGGGGCACAGCTGGTGGTTTGCAGAACATGTCAAAAAGCTTATGCTGTGGCTGCTAGCACCGAACTTTTTATCTGGATAAATAAAATGCCCTTCCATGTCGCTTCAAATCCTGTAACTGTCAAGACCAGAAACTGTTCATCTCAGCTCTAGGAACTGTAAAAATACAAAATAAAGCTTGCAGTTACTTTATTTTAATATATTCTTCACTGTTTCTGGTTGGTGCACAGGAAAAACTACAACTCTCTCAATGCACTCGACTTCAAATGAAGTGTTTGGACTTGTCCTGATTTCATGCTTGTATTCTGTAATTTAATATGAAATTGCAATATCTGTTTCTCTCGCTTCAGGCTTGAGTTGTGGTTTGAGTGATCTCTTTAGGTATCCTATTTAATTTAATGACCTCGTATCCCTATTTAAAATGAGAAAACTCACTGTGTTTAAAACACAGAATTTGAAAAAAAACGCTGTGGTCTCCCATATTGTCTCTAGCCCACTCGGGATAAAAAAAACCACCGAATTTTATGACTAAATGTGAAATGCTTTGTGTCGAACCAGAGGAATGAATTCTGTGTGTGGGAATCCCCACTGCCCTCTTGCGGCTGCTGCTTGGGCAGCCCAGGTGCCGTTCTGTGGCTAAACGCCACCCTACAGCTCTTGCAGTCACTAGGTAAGAAATGTTAGAAAGCAAAATAACTTTCTGAGGTGCTGGAACATTATTTTATTAAAGCTTATTCAGGAAATTAACCGTTTTCTTACTCAAATTATTGTAATATGCATCAAGACCTTTTGTTTTTTCTGGATAAGCTCTGGCAAAAAGCTGTAAGCTGTGCAGAGATCATTAAAGGAAATGCACGCTGAGGTATGAATGTAGATTTTGATAGTTTTTAACAGTTGTATTGAGAAATGCTGTATTTATATTACCTTTGCACACACTGTTGCTAGGCTGGAAGTACATCCACATCGTTTTTATTTATAAAAAAAACCCCAAACCAGTGTAACTGAAGCCTGATTGACTAGTATGGATCAGAGCTTGGTGTTAGTTATTAAAATGTCTGTTTTCCTCAGACTGAAGTTAAGGTCACCAATAAGGTTTCTTTGTTGGCAGCTCATTGAGATAAAAAAAAAAATCCTCAGACACATTGTAACTTCATCTGTTGGTTTTCTTTTGGGAGCAAGACAATGAACTTTGCAATTCTTGTACAGATAACATCCGATTCTGATCACACTGGCCTTGCGTACTTGAAAGGCATTGACATTGTAAACATAGATTGCTTGTTTTTAACATCAAGGTTATGTTGCTGCTTGGAGTATTTTAAGTATTATTTAAATATGACATATGCGTATCAATGTGGGGTTTATTTATTTATTTAATAGTGCATAAACTGGGTGGGCAGGCAGGAATCCGAGACAACCCAGTAAAATCCTTTGTTCCTAGATGAAAGATCTGTAAGGAGTGTTAGAGCCTTTATGTTCAACACTCCTTTTTGTTGCCGGAATTAGCATAATTTCCCTGCCCCTGCTATTACCTGGCTAAGCTCGGATTTTAATCAGCACTCTTGAGTGGGGTATCCTACTGACAGTGAAAATTGGGTCATTATATTACACATGTGAATTTTATTCTGACAGCACCCTGTGTCCATGCCAACCATATTAACTAGTTAACTTACTGCTGGCTTTGTGGTTTGTATGTAGAGGAAGAATTTGCTGAATGTGCAAGGAAGCTTAGGACATTCTTTATACTTCACATGGCTAAAAAAGAAGCTCACTTACCTGCAATAATAGCAGTAATAAAAGAATCCCAAGGCAAGGGAGGATTAGGGGTCGATGTCCTGTCTCTGTCATGACTGAGCTATGTGATGCAGGGCGTTTTTTGGTGGTTTTTTGTTTGTTTGTTTGTGTGGGGTTTTCTGTAACATTGACATCTTCTTATTCCTTCCACATCTGTTAGAATGGAGACAGTTCTGTTGACTTCTAGGGACTTGTGGAACTAGTTTCCTATGAACACTGCCACTTTTTTAAAGCTATCCTTGATGAGTCTTTTCAGTCTTCACCAGCTGCCCATTTAGTCCTTATTTTCACTTGTTTCATAATGTTAGAAGATTTTCAAATATAAGTATTTAAAGATAGCTATCTTGGTCAGAACATCTGTGGTTGTCTTCCCTACTGCTTGTTTTTTTTTTAATTATCTCCTGACACTAGTCACTCTTCCAGTACTTCCAGTACTTGAAATACCTGGGTATTTCAAGTTGTAGTAAAAATAATAATAGGGCAGATCTCATTATGAGGGTTAAAGATCCCCTAAAGCTAATTGCCAGTGCAAGGGGAAATACGTTTTTTCTGGAGGTTTTGTCAGAGATCCCAGCTTGGATTCCTGCTTGGCATCACCTCGGAAGGCAGCAGCTTCTCTCTCCTTCCACTCAATAGCATGTAGGAACAAGTATTCACCTAGACTGATGTCCCTAATTACTCAGCTAGGTGCCTTGACAGTCCCTCACCACCCTTTTCTCTGCTGCCTGTTGGAAAGGTATTCTTAGGGTAAAGTAGTACATACTACTTATTTTGGAAATACAGAATCAAGATGTGTTGAGTACTTACCTTCATTCTAACTGCTATTGGAGGTATCTAGCCATATATACTTACTTATGCTGATAGGCTGAAACACAAAAAGAGAGAGACATAAATATTTTCCTCCTTCTTGTCATTGCATTGGCCCTGTCAGCAACAAATTACTCTTTGTGTTTGGCTTTTTATAAAACTTTCCTCTGTCTGCAGCTTCCCACTTACACTGGTCGCTGACCTTCCTCTTTCCACTACATGCTGCTTTTTTATTTCTGATTGCTGGACTTTTCACTACAGAAGCAGGATGGATTTTTAGGCAGTTTTTCCCTTTTCTGAATATAGTCTGTTTCTATTTACCATGCTTTTGTGAAGTGTCATTCCTTTTAGCGATCTTTTCTATTATATTTTTTCTTCCTGAACAGTTGCACTCTTTGTCTTTGGGTTAAGCATTAGGCACTTCAGACTAAATGCACCATATATTGTATTTTTAGCTGTATATCCAGCTTAAACAGAATAAAGTTATGATTGCAAGTACCTGGACAAACAGACAGCAGTTTCTCATTAATTGATGTTCTTCTTTCAAGATCTAAAGGAGTTACCACATCTTGTTTATAAGTTACAACACTGGTGGGTGGATTTTTATTTAGTTAGTTTTTTTTGCTTTATCACAGCTGCATGAGTAACCTCTAACTGCATGCTAGGCTTCACTTGCCAGACTGTATTTTTCTTCACTTTTTTTTTTTTATTTTTTTTTTTTCCTTTGGTAGGTATTTACTTAGATGAGAAGGAAAGAAGAAGAAAATCAAGGCTGAAAGTGTCAGGACAGTGCAGGCAAAGGAGAACAGATCATGTTGTATTTGTTCCCTTTTGCCCTTCTAGTTCATTTAAGCATCCGATTTTTAAAAACTTTTTTGCTTTTCCAAACAACTGGCAGATCAAGAGCTCTCGCCCTATCCCAGCTTGTCTCTGTGTGCCATATAGCAGATTTTTTTCTTCATAAGTAGGGTATGTTAATTATCTCTTGACTCCTTCATGAGAGGGAGCAAACAGGACTTGCTTAATGATGAGCCAGGGCTGCGTGAGCCCCAGCTCACAAGCCTGCCTTATCCCTGAGAACAGCTACCTGTATAAATGTTTTGGCATGTAAGAGCTCTGCTTCTTCAGGCTTTTCCAATAGTGTGGGATAGGATGAACTGTATGTGGAGCAGCTTAATCTTTACTTCAAAGGCATGTTTACTAATTAACTAGTTATCTCTTCGAGAGCTATTAGTGTGAGAGGTGGGAAATAGGGGTGTTGTGTTAGCTGTGGTGTGAAGACAGGAATACAGACAGAAAGGACACTTTTTGTCTCAGTGTTCAGTTCCAATTGAATATGCCTCCTTATATGCCTTAAAAGAATATGTAAAGGATAACTAGAATGAAGTTGTAAAACAGATTCTCATGCTAGAAAATAGCCTTAAATATAAAGAAGGCAAATGTGATTTAATGTCAAGAAGTGCTTGGTACTGATTTGAATTATGCTTCAAGCAAGGTTTTGTGAAGGTACTCTATTTTTACTGTCACATGCAACTGGGAGATTTTATTTGATATGTAATTCTGATTGCAGTGTGGCAGTTTGCAAGGAAGAAAGATGTTACAGAGATAGCCTCAGTCATTTTTTTTTTTTAATTATTATTCTTATGGAGAAAAAATTGTGGCATTGAGGCATGTTGTAAAAATATATCAGGACTGGGATAGTAATACAAAAGCTTGTAATAACCTTAAATGTTGGAGTAAGAACATTACATGTTTACAGTAAATACAATCTATCCATATACATTTGTGGATTATTAATTAGGAAGTTGTTTTCTGTAGAATAACATGTTTTGAGTACAGACAGCATAGAGAAAAGGCAGTTTTGAAGCATGGTGTGGTAGCAAAAACACTTGTTACCATTTTTCTTACAACATCAGTCTTGAAACATTAAGTTAAAAGATACAGAGCTGACAAGGAATTGTAATTGGAACAAAGAATTATTTTTTGCTATGTTTGTGCAAAAAAAGTATTGCTTGAAGAAGTCAACAAAAATAGTCAAGGAGCCAGAACTGACTTCTAAGGACATGGTGAGGAAACCAAGTGTGCAGATTGGGATGAATCACTGGATTCTTTGAGAAAACTGAGTGTTTATAGCAGTAAACAATGAAAATGTATGATTATTTGGTAGTTCAAGTTACTGATATGAAACTAGGGAGACAGATATCTAAGCAGACTTTGACAAATACTTTAATAATTGATGGCAGTAGGTATGTGATGGGAAATCCATGAGGATTTTCAAATAACTTGAATGATGACATTAAAAATTTGCTATTAATTTAAACCTAGTTATTTAAAGATTGATAAATGACTGATAAACAAAGCTGATTTGCTACACCACTGCACTAGTTCTCTGTGTGAAACTGTTATAAACTCTAATCTGAATGACCGTAACTTGGGTGATGATTGGAATCGTGCATTTAATTACTGTATATTACAGCATCTAGCCTCTTGTTAATATAGATTAACGATATTCTTTCTTTTTATAGTATGACATCGCACACAAGATTGGTGACATAACTGTGGTATAAACATGAAGAAAAAGGCATCATTTTTTGCATGACTTTCAAGTGTGGTGAAACTGAAGTACATTATGAAATGAAGTGCTGGTTTTTTACTTGATCTCACTTTAGATTCAAGATTAAGTAGGCTGTATTCAGGTTTGTAAGTACCAATTTTTTTCTTTTATATATATTTTAATGCAAAGTTTACAAACTAACTTCCAACGTTTTACTTGCTAGTTCTTAGTATTTTGAAAAGTGTGCACAATCACTTCTCTCTGTCCCGCCACCATGGAGATTCACAAAATTGGGGAGTTAACAAAATCAACTCAGGTAGTAGAAATATAGAAATATAGCCTTAAGCAGTGGAGTGTTGAAAGATTGTAGTATGAAATAGTTTTGGTTTTTTCCTAGCTTTCTGGTCTGCTGATTTGATAGGAAGTGTATCTATTTAATGCTGTAGTGATACCAATGAGGTCCTAACAAACCTGTGTGAAATGTGCTGTATTTTAAGATTGTATATATTTTGTAACACTTAATAAAATGTACTTGAACATTACAGTTATCACATGCTTCAGCATAATCTGTTGCTGCAAGTGTTGTGGTAATTCATGTCTGTACATTGCCTCATTCCTTCTGCTTCCCGATTCACCCTGCAGGAGCCTAGAAGGAAGAAGAGCAGTGCTCTGCAAACCAGCCTAGTTACGGGGCCCTTGTTGCCTCCTGTGGCATGGAGACTTTGGGTATTGATTTCATAATGAAAGTATTGACCATACCTGACTATGTAAGGATGAGACCGCTGTAGACTGATCCTGTCAATGGGAGCTTTACTAAGCTATTAATTACTATTAATTTTTGGAGCCTGGTACCCTGCTGGTACACCAGCATTTTTGATAACTCATTATCTGTCACAGTCCACACAAATCAGAGCACACTGAAGACTACTGCAGTGTTTAGGAAGTAACAGCAAGCATATGCAAACTCAAACATGGTTTTGATCAACTGCATTTTTCTGCTCTTGAGAAATACTAGGTCTATGTGTGTGTGCTGGTTTTTTACAATTGTAAATACATAGATAATAATTTAAACATTAATCCACTCGTATCTGGTTTGCTGTGGTCTGATGGCAACTGTATAACCCATTGGTGAAACTAGTGGTTATAACTTTGAAAGAACACATTACTTATTAAATTAATTTTGCTTCTGTTTTTGAGAGAACTGCAGCTAATTATAGGATAAACTCACATACTTTTGACCAATAGTTCCATATAATTGGTTTGACTAAACATACACATGAAGAAACAGGTAAAACCATCTAAGGAAATAGTAGTATCTTAATGAGAAAAATGAAAGAGAGGGGGGGTTTCTAAGTGTCACATATTTAAGTAGCCAACATAAAAAAAAAAAAAAGAATTCCTTATCTAAGTATAATATTATACTTACAGAAAAGACATTTTGCCTTTAAGAAGCACTTGTTTTTATGCCAGAACATTACATTCCTCATTCTCTCCTTTGACTCCATGCTGCCTAAACTTGTCTGTGGGTGAATCTGGCAAGTAATTAATCACGGTAAAATTCCACCGGGATCAGTATGAAAGTTGCCTGGTCAAGAAGCAGCAACTGCCTGTTTAGTGTATGTTCTGTAAGGCAGTGCTTTGTAGATATAATTTATCTTTTTTGATATAGTGTGCTTCATATAAAATGAAGTGTCTTTCCCCCCCTCCCTAATGATCACCATCATCTAAGTGCTTAATTGCTGGTGTTTTAGGAAGGGAGTAGAAAGGTAGGAACTACTGTGCAAGCATATAGTTTTGTTTAAAAACTGAGTATTGTAGAAGAACTTTTTTTGGCAGAAAAATGTGCAAAACCTGATGCACCAAAGCCCGTTCTTGGAATAAGTGAAACCAACTATTTTTTATAGTTAAATTCCTACCTAAATTAACTTTTAATATGCATATATTTTAAGTAAAGAAGTAGTATGTAACAAATGCTGACATTGAAGTTATATGTGTGTCCATTCTGCAAAGAAGTTTGCACTTGCTGGTTTCTTGACGGAAAAACTAACTGCACAACTACTTTGTCATCTGTCTAATTAGTTGCCTGGCTAATCCACATGTTCTTACCAGATGACCAGATACCAGTACTAAGTCTTTTGAAAGGTACTGTGTGCTGGGTATTTAGTGCAGAAGTCTACTTCAGTGAGGTCACGAAGTAAGTATTGCTAAATTTATGCTGCTGTGGTGTAAGCAGAATACAAGTTTGAAAGTTTGTCTGATGCCACACAGTTAAATGTGAAGATTGAGTATGACTCTCAGTCTGCTTTTTGCCACCTTTCTCATGCTCGGAAGATATAATAATGAAGCCTGGAGTTCATTCCTGTATAGGTTATTGTGACCAGATGGCTGTTTAGGACTGATTGTAATTGAATTTTTCAACCATTTATCCTTTGTATTTAATACATAGAATAGCTTGGTCATGGCATGATCAGCGGGTGGAAAACACCCTGGCTCTTGTGCCAGCACTATTAAATGAGAAAAAGTGCATTTCACGTACCTTAACTTCTTGCCAGGGCTTGCTTTTCACAGGAAAGTTCAAACAGGTGCTTGCATGTTAATTGTGCTCTTGTCCACACCCAAATATATCTCATCTGATGTTTTATATGCAAGATAACTGGCTTGCACCTAGAGTGTCAGACAATGCCTAAATGTCACCTATACTTGGTAGCCTGCATCTTTGCTGCAAAAGAGACAAACTAACTTGCAGTGCTTTCCCACCATCCCCACGTAGTATGTTGTTCCATCCAATGGGAATTGTTAGACTGAGAGGATGCTTTCCTCCATTTAGTTTAGACCACTTCAGTTTCATTTCTCCAAACCCCATTATAATTACAGACATCTGAAAAGCAGCACTGCGCTCATCCATTCTCACACTTACTGGCATCATCTTCGTGGTTGCCAAGCCTTGCAATCATGTGGACATCTAGGTTTGATGTAGGCTTTGGAAAATGTATGTTGCAAGCTGTTACCGAGGTTGGTTCTGCGGGTTCATACTGCTCAGTGGTGTCTTGCACTGTGTCTAGGGTTTAGGGCGAGCCAGGTAGTTCACCAGATGAACTTTCCCATAGTCTAGGATTTGGATTCATACTTAGCCCTACAAGCAACATGGAGGCAACAGGTTCAGAAATGAGAAAATCTATGCCAGTGCCTAGCAATGTGATATTGCTACAGCTCTATCCATGCCTGGATTTATATCATTGTAAGTATTTGCATAAAATTAAGGAATCTCAAACTGTGACTGTAGCATATGCATTTTGAATGACAGAATTCAGCATGCTACAGAAAGGATTGGCCCAGCCTCTTGGCTTTTCTTTCCTGGCCTTGGGCTACCTCCTATTTTGTCAGCATTAAGTGCTAGTCCAGCTGCCATGAAGCACATCAGAGATGTGATATAGTTTAAAATTACTTGCATATGTTGTAGTCTAGTTTTAACTCAGGTTTGTTTATGATCTCAGTTCAGTAGGTGGCTTCACCAATATTTGTGCTGACAACAGGGGAAGGAGGCAAGTGTGAAAGTGGAACCAAGGATCAAAGTACAAGAAAAAGGCAGAAAACTGCTTTCAGCAGCAGTGCTTTAATCACTGGGCTCAAGGCACTTGAATGCCCTCCTCTGAGCAGGAGGTTAGACCACATAAACTCCAGAGGTGCTTTTCGACTTCAGTTCTTCTGCAATCCTGTGAAAAAGACGTACATAGCCAAATTATCTCTGCATCAATATGTGGTGATCCTCAACTGCCATGTAAAGTTGAAAGTGCTGGAACGCTACAAACACCTCAGCTTTTGAGACAGATGTTTCAAGGCACCTCTAGCCTCCCATTCTGCTCAGAAACCCTTTAGTCTGAATAGGATGCGCAACTTGCATTGTATTCCATGTGCATCCTATGGCTACCACACGCATGAACCTTCACAAATGTCCATAGGTATCCAGGGCATCCTGCTCCAGTCAGTGTTGGGATAAAGCACACTGGCAGCAGCTGCCACTCCTAATACTTAAAAGAGATGACAGTTGATAATGCTGATGATGTCTTCAACAGTGAGCTTGCAAAAATGTAGGCAACTATTTTATGTGACTCAAGTAATTTCAGGTCTCTCCTTAGGGCATCTTGTGAAATGTTCATGTGGGCAAATCACCTTTGGCTTCAGTGGCCATGCAGATGGGTCACTGGCACTGCAATTCTCTTTGCAGGCTCCAGGTCTCCTGGGTGACTTAGAAAATATAGATGGATGACAGAAATGAAGAGGAATAACTTGCTTCAACCTCAAGTCAAATAATATGTGGAAGATAAAGAGGGAAACCATTATATAAAAGGAAACCCCTGCAAGTTTGATGCCAGGTTCAAAGATTGCTTGCTGGAATCCACATACCCAAGACCCAGCTCACTGCATTTTAACATAAGTGTTACAGGACATAGCTATGACTTCAGCATGGTTCATTCCAGTTCATTTGTATTCCTCATATGACTTTCACTGTTTACAGGAAAAAGCGATACATTAAGAATCTCAAGTAATTTATTCTGAATTGCTTTCTTAGATAATATAATGCAGGCTTCATTAACCTTCAGGAAACAGCTAGACATGAGCAGAAGCCTGAGCTGATAGTGAATATGCAAAAATGTTTGCAATGCACTGTATGGACTATTTTTTTAATAAGTAATTCCCCAGTTACAAATTAAGTGGCATTAATTACAGTTACTACAACATAAGCTATGAAACTTTTGGCTGACAAAACCAAAACAAATGGAATTACCACTTTCTGCCTTTGCACGGGGTCATGCTGCATTTTACCATCTCTGAGTGTCTAACTTGCCAGTATCTGTTCTCTGTCCTCGTGACTGTGGCATCATTAATGCAACAAGAATTTGCTGTCCTGTTCACATATGTTTTTCTCAGCTTTGAACTTTTTTCCATGCAGTCCTCTTATCAGAAACCAAGCTTTTCCAAAGGCTCTGATGTCCTACTCCTGAGGTTAATAGAAAAGAAAGTGGTAATTTTAATAAATTATAGAATCATAGAACCATTTAGATTGGAAAAGACCTTCAAGATCATTGAGTCCAACCATTAAACTAGCACTACCCAGTCCACCACTTACCCATGCCCCTAAGTGCCACATCAATATATCTTTTAAATGCCTCCAAGGATGGTGACTCCAGCATTTCCCTGGGCAGCCTGTTCCAATTGACAACCCTTACAGTAAAGAACTTTTTTCTAATATGCAGCTAAACCTTCCCTGGCACAGCTTGAGGCTGTTTCCTCTTGTCCTGTTACCTAGGAGGAGAGACTGACACCTACCTGGCTAGAGCCTCCTTTCAGGTAGTTGTAGAGAGCAATAAGGTCTCCTCTCAGCCTCCTTGTCTTCAAGCTAAATAAACCCGTTCCCTCAGCTGCTCCTCACAGGACTTGTGCTCTAGACCCTTCTCCAGAATGATGCACAAACATGAAAATGAAGTGCATGCAAGTCTTGCAGGACTCCTCAAAGGACTCTATAACTAAATTGCTGAAACTGGGAAAGAGAGTACTAACCCACCAAAGCCTGTCCTATGACAGACAAAGTTTCACACTTTCAAACCTGAGTTTTGATATATGTTTTTATAGTTTAAATTGGGAACTAGAGGGTTCCATGACAGGAGTGCTTAGAAGAAGCAAGGCAAGTTTCAAACCTTAGAGCAAAATCTTACTAGACTGTCTTTAATGACAAGTATTGGCAGTCATCATCACTATGTATGCAAAACATTGGTCCACAGCAGTCATACCTTGGATTAGCTGTGTGTAATGCCACACCGCAGACCCAGTGCCCTATAGTTGGCAGTGCTGGCTGCCATCCAGGGTGGTTTTAGTCCCAGAGGTGAGGGTGCAGCAGCTTGAGAGCTCTTGGGCAAGGAAACTGGACCTGAGGTGAGGGACTGTTCTCTGCCCTTCTGCCTCTCTCTCAAATCAAAATCTCAGCCTTTGAGTTTCCAGGCAGTTCCTAGCCCTTGGTCTCTCACCCTGGACTATGTGCTGCAGAACGCTGGGGAGGTGAGGCAGTGACTTTCCTAGGACATAGCAGGTGTCTTACTTTTAGGTCAGGTTGTTTTGGTTTGTTTTGTTTTTTTCCTTTGGTTTTTTTTCTTCTTTTCTGAAAGTAAGAGAAGTCTTTGGTCATCTCTCAATGTTGTATTTCAGTGACCTGTGTTTGACCATTCAATGATTATTTATCGTTCTAGGGCCTCTGCTTTGGCTTCAGTGCAAGAAGTTAATGAGGATGGATTAAATTAGCTTGAGTGGGCTTTCACTGGAGTAAATTTGGTGTGTGTGTACAATTTCTACTATGCCAGCAGAATTGTCTGGCAGCAAAAAGGAGCTGGTGGGTAGGTAATACCTTCAGCTGCTCTATCTAGATACAGAAGAAGAGATGCTGTCAGGAAGCACTTGTGTAGAACAAAGGTGTAATAAGCAACGGGTCTGACTTGATGTCGTGATACAAATTCTAATGACTTGTTCAGAATCTCTGCCTAGCCACTACAGTCCTATCTTATATGGTAGCAAGCAACAGAATCACTAACATATAAAAATCCGTATTTGTAGTACGAAGAGTCACACGTACTTTTCTACATAGCTGATCAGAAGAGAAAATGGTAATAAATTATTCTTTAGGTATAGAAGTTTTGAGATACGTAAGAAAGAAGCTTCTTAATTCTTTCCATAAGGTTTTGTCAGTTTATTTCACAATGAATACGTTGGTTTTTTTTAACATATGCTTGCAATGGCAGTCCGCTAATTTTTTAATCTCATTGGCTCTTGTTTGTCAAGCAGCTCACAGACAAGGGCTCAATCACAACTGAGTGGCTTGATTGTACCACTAGCAGATGCTTAGATGTTCTGTGATCCATCATAGTGGATAGTTGGGCTCAGGGAGTCAGAGGTCAGCTGAGCACCTTGTTTGAGAATGCAGCAGTCATACAGGGGGCTAAGGGAGCACACATGCAACTAAGACCTTCTCTATCTTTCCGGTGGCCCCTTATGGACAGCCTATTTCCCTGGCTGCACATACTCTTAAACTCACACTGCTGAGAGTGCTATCCATGCAAAGCTGCCATCTTGTCTCCCTTAGCATGTTATTATTACTTCTGCAAAGAAGCAAATTTGTCATCCACAAGGAATCAGTGTGGGACTGGAAGGGAAGATGATGGCTTCCCCCATGCAGCCAAGGGTTCATATATACTTCTCAGCAAAAGAGAAATGAGCCTGTGCACTGGATCTCTGCCTGGGGTGGGGAGGAAGCTCACTCCCTAGCACTGTTTTGGGTGCTCCAGTTGGTGTTTCCAATACAACTCTGCTATGAAAAGGAATCCAGGTGGACAAGCTGTAGTCCAAGGATGGGATCTTTGACCTCTTTTTGCTAGCAGTATGCACATAAGCTTGGGACATGTCAATCTCATCTTTCTTTTGGCTTGTTGATTGTGCACTTTTTTAGGATGCCAGGAATGGCAGGACGGCATCAGGTGAGGGCTCCTTTGTCTCCTCCAGCCGTGGACTGGAGGGGGCATGGGTGACACGGGACAGAGACTTTAGAATGCCCTCTGTTGGCAGCATCTCCTGTGCTCACTGACTTTTCACAGACTCCCTGGCTACTGCTGTGGTGGATGGAAAACTCATGTTTTGCTTTTTTTCTTTTAGTAGCAGCAAAGTGGCTCGCACGGTATGGAGCTCCAGGGGACCAAGGGGAAAGTGTGGGCTTTCAGAGTCACTTTCCCTGACTCCTAGGACTACCTCCACTGATTGTTTTAGTTGGAGAGTAAGCCCAACTGTTATTTGACCTAAAATAATTCTGTTACTATTCATAAAATGCATTGTACACAAGTAAACTGTTGCCCTATTATGTTACATTAAAAAGCTGTATTTTGGCATGTCCGTGGGTTGCCTGAAGCAAGAAAATGTATGGAAGAAGATAAAAAGATATATTGTATGCTGATATTGGTGGCAGCTTCTCTTCCGTTGTGTTCCCTGAATGAACTGGCTTGACACTGTGCTTTCATGCAGAAGAATAAGGATTAGGTTTGTCCTGCTGTGAGGTGATTCATGTATGGGGAATGTGCATATTCAGAAAGAGAGAGATTTCAAGAGTACATCACTGAAGAGAGGCTTCTGATAAGAATCAATAATAAACCAATAGCTGAGCAGGGAAAAATTTTATTTAATAAAAGGAATTTAAACTAAAGACGATTGCCTGTCTGACCTATCTCCTGAAGTTGCTATTATGAATTCCTTTTTAAAATAGGTTTTTAGATATATCATTTATTGTTTGATTTTAGGTAATATATACATAGTTATGTATATTTATATTAGAGATTTTATTTTATATGTATGTGTATATATTTTCATAATATGCACTCCCTGAGGAGGTTTTCCAATGTTATTATATGATTTTGCTTTAGTACGATGTCAACACTTACATAATACTAGAATAGTGATGGATATTTAAAGTTAATATAACAGTAACTAGATGTCGAACTGTTATTTTCTTTATCTAAAAATGTCTAAAATATGATCTAATATTTGGCAAAATAAAAGCATTTCCCAACTTTAATATTTTTCATGCTTTCCCAGAGATATTAACCTAACCCTATAATTGGCATGAATTCTATCCAGCAATGAGCACTGCAGGAAATGTATTTTATGTTTGTTACTTGTTTTTAAGGCACAGTAGAAATTCATAGGATATAACAAGCTGTGCATTTGAGTATGGCTGATTTTCTTTCTGTACAATTAATTTATTCTGAAGGGAAAGAGAACATCAAGCATAGCATATTTCTCAGTAGAAAGCCTCCTCTGAAAGATTTTCATTTGGATCTAAGTGCCTTATTCCCAAATGGCATGTTATGTTAATCTTAAACAGACCCTTTCAGAAAATCTGCATTTGAGCTCTCTCCTCTGGAAAAATAATTAAAAAAGAAAAAGAAATAAAAAATACCAGTACACAAACATAAAGCTAGAAATGGTTAACCTGGCCAGATTTCTGCTCATTTCCATTGTGAGCAACCCAGGCATGACAACACGGTTCTGGTATACAAGCCTTAAAAAATAAGATTTACAAAGCAAAACCACAAATGAGACTGTGGTTGTCTTTAGCTTGTGAGTTTGACTTCTGTCTAAGTGGATGAAAGGCAAGTGCTCATGCCACTGGAAGACTGCTTGGAAACCTTCATGAAGCTTGTTTATGCCTCTCATTTCGGTTCCCACTGGCCAGGCAACCTCATCAGAAAGGCCCTTTTTTCCATCCACTGCAGATCTCTTGACATGGCCGTTGGTCATGAGTGCTGGGCCAGTAAGAACTAGTATATACTACCAAAGGAAAAACATGGCAAAAAAGCACCATCATCTTCATCATTGCCTACTACTGCAGGGAACAGAGCCTCCTAAGCCTCCTGGATCCTGTTGTTGCTCCTCCTGCTGGCCACTTTCTCCTTTTTACCTTCCTGTGTCTCTGCTTTAACTTTCCCTGTCAAGTAACTTTCATTATTAGAGTCAACATATGCCAGAAGCTATGGATGCTGCTAATGAAGCTCTATGCCTGTAAACTTGTGCAGCAAATACCCATTTCATGTCTTTTTCAATTTCTGTTTGGGCACAACTTGTGGACAGGGTAGGCATTGAATCAATAAGAGGGAGATGGGGCTAGAAAAACACAGCATGTTTTGCTGAGCTCCATGATTTTTTTGTTTGTTTTTGTGGTTTTTTAGGTTTTTTTCCATTTAATTTGATCGAGTAGAATTGAAAAACAAAGAAAGCAAAATCCAAACCATTGTTGCTCAGGCAACAGGATGTAGTAAGAATGAAAACGGCAGCTTCATTAAAAATGATGCAAAGGATGTACTGTAGTTGCCTCTGGAAATCTGTGCTGATCAAATTCTGAGATCTAACCTGGGTGCATTACAAAAGCATCAGTTTCAATCAGTTTCACTATAGACTCAGCAAAGCTTCCAATGGGAAGCTGTTTTGCCTTTGTTTATATGCATTTGAATGCTGCTGCTCTTTGGAATTTACTGTGGGGAATATCCATTGACTCTTCAATGTAGTTTGGCAGACACAGAAGAGAGAAATGTGGTTAATAGCCTCTTGCCAATATTCAGTTCTGCTGGATATATCACACAGACGTCTAAGTAATCTGACAGGCTTCATAAAACTAGCCTCAAGCTCTTTAGTAATGTCATTTTTTTTTAAAATGGCTGTTAGTATTTTTGCTGTACATCATCCAGAAACTCAAGTGGGTACCAGCACACTGTGTATTCACTAGATATGGCAAAGTGTCATAGCCATGAATTAAAAACTTTCAGAGAACCGAAAACATTTCTGTGATTCTATCTTCTCTGTACTCCTCTGTTATCAGCTTGCAATCCTGATTTTAGGGCTTTAGCTAGTATTAACTTAATCTGTGTAACTGAAGAGGAAAAAACACACAGCAAAACTTCTTATGTTCTTGATTATGAAATGGCACATACACTTATGAAGAAAGTGCTAGATTCTACAGTCTTATTGTAGCTCATGATATTTTATATTTTTTTCCACTTTAGTCTTTAACTGCTGGAGTTATTTAATGAAAGGACAGTTTATTGGGGGGAATATTTAATTAAGAATATGAAACAAGTATAAAAAAAAACCCAACAAAACCCAAACAACAAAACACACAACACCTTATAAGCAAATAACCTCACACACATATTCACATGCACAATAGTTACCTTTTATGATGTAGTTAAGGAATAGTAATGTAATAGTAACAGAAACCTACTAATGTTCTTCTTTCAGATGCTATTTTGGTTAAAACGTTAAACATGCTTACTCTTATCACTACTACATGTACAATTGCTGATCTTATGGTAGGCTTGAGTCTAAATATTCTGACCCAGACTGGCCTCACTGCGTTAGACGCTACAGGTAAATGGTAAGAAACCTGCCCTACCACATGTACCTTATAGCCAAAGAGTAAAGACAACCAAATGCTGATAGATGAAGGGGTAGACAGGTAGTTGTCTTTATTTTACAGAGAGTGAACCGAGCCAGAGATTGGTCAAGTGAAATATCACAGGTCAAAAAGGTGCCCTGCAACAGAAAGATAACCCCAAACCAGGTTTCCCGTATCAAAGTCCCATGCATTCACCAGGTCAGCATTCTTCCAGAAATGACAGCTGGAGGAGTAAAAGAAGAGTAAGTATACTTAGGCATTAGTTGAAATGACTGACAGAATTGTAAGCCATTAAGTAAAAAGAGGAAACTGGGAGCTGGAGGGCAGGATTATGGAAAAGCTATCAGCAAAGCTTTTAACCTATAAATGTTCCTTTCATATATATTTGAGTTATAACTGCCAAAATAAGATGTTTATTATAGGTTTACTTCAGTAAGAGATTTTAAAAAAATGTTTGGCTCTTATTTTTTTTTTCAGTTTTATTTCATCAGCTGTTGGAAAGACTGTGCTGTCTCTCAGTTTCCAGAGATCAAAGTGTAGGCAAGTGAAAAATAAAGTAATCTGCCACTTTGGAGTAATTTGCAGAAGCAGGCATTCCCAGTGCAAATCAGATGGTGAATCAGTGATCTCAAAAGAGGATTACTTTGGATTAGTTCTCCAGTGAAGCAGGCACTTTGTACAATACAGCAGACAGCTCCAACATGAGCCAATTCATTGCTTGTTTTGTGGTTGTTTGGTTTTTTTTGGTTTTGTGCGTGTGTTTTTTTTTTTTTTTTAAGAACATTATTTTATCAAATGAATTTTCATACAATAATTAACAGTATTTTGTCAGTGTTTCTGTCTAGACAACAAATTATGTGACATACTGCTAGGAACTGAAAATTAATGACCAGACTTTTGGGAGAGGGAGGAGATGTGATAAGAAGCAACCTAAGCTTCATTTTAGTTGACAGCAGTTGTATATAGCTTTAAAAGCTGCTTTGAAGGTTCTGTCTTGATCGTCCTTTGCAGCTTAGAGCTTGATTTGTGAGACAGGGAGAAGACAGTGCTGTCTGGCCAGGGGTCAGTCCCACTGGTTCTCTAGTTTAAGTCTTTCATATTTTAGTGGTGCTTGAAGAAGAGTTTTATTACCATTTTACTGATAGTGTATGTTGCTAAATTAATCTGCCTTGCAGTTTAGTAGGGCTGTCATGATGAAAGTAACAAGGTGATTAGAAACATCATCTATCCATATATGTCCTGTTTCTGTAGTTTAATGTTTTACTCCATCATGCCTGTAGCTGTGAGGTCATTATTTTACACAATAAATTGGTTGTGCTGCCTCTGTGTTGACCTAGGTTCTGGCCATTTATTAACAGAGATAAAACCATTACTGGCTGAATTTCCCACCTCACATTGTTGGCTTGCTGGCTTAAGAACTACCATCTATTCAGTCTGTGGGGGGGCCATAAAGGTGTGGGAAGCAAAGTACCAGACAAGAACTCACTTGGACATCATGCACTAAAAGGAGGGAAATTGTGCATATTCTGTGTATGAAATGATATCTGTTTCAGTATACAAGGAAGGCAGTCTTTAAAGGAAAACTCAAATTTTCTGGGCAGTATAAAATCCCTGGGAAGAAGAGCAGAAGTATCCAGATGTTATTGTGACAATGGAAATAAACACGTGCTGAAGCTGTAGATCCAGTCAGCTCTACATTAAGGCAAGCCCAGGTCCAGCAGCGCTATCATCTCTTCTGCTTAGATAGTAACAGCTCCAGACCACAGACCTGGCTGTACCCCTGTCCCTGACACACCAGGGAGAGGTGCAACCAAGCTAAAACTTCAGGATTCACTGATGAGGACCAACATGGCATTGTTTCTGTGTTCACAGCAAGCCTTAACAAGTGCTGGGAAGCTTGGTCCCTGTTCCAGATAAAGGTCAGCCAGTTTCTTCTGATTCAATCCCAAACTCATAATTCTGTCAGAGATTTCCTCCCTTGCATCTTCAGCGTGATTCCTTTGGACTCTGAAGCCAGCTAGAAGTGGGGAGGAGACTGCAATCACTCTTGAAACTTATTTTGAAACAAGCAAAAGGTTTATTGCCCTGGTGCCCACTGTTCTAGGTGAGGCACCAGTTTCAACAATGAACAAAGTAATATGAAAAGTGACAGGGAGACTTACACTTCTAAACTGTTGGGATGGAATGAGGTCAAATTTGGCAAAATGCATTACATCAGCTGGAGATAGCCTCCTTTAAAATAAGACTCTTCCTGGCCATGCCATATATATAGTCTACCCTTCCTGTTCAAAACCTCCATTGAAAGCCTCTATTCACCAGGGCTGTGACAAAGATGTTCAGTCATGTTTTTGCAATAAGCAGTATAAATACATGGTTTCTTTTACATATATTTGTAATGCAACTCTGTATGTTTTCATACATCTACAGTGTGCTGCTACTGAAACATACCAGTGATCTTCTGCCATAAAGCAAACATCAGAATCTATCTTCTTAATACAAGAACTACTTATTCAAAGACATGGAAATGTGGTCTTGCAATAATTGATAGAAGGATTATGACACAGGACCCAAGCTCCTTTGTTGTTTTAGGAGTGTTGTAAACCCACCTGTATTTGGTTACTAAACAGTAATGACAAGCTTTAGAAGGATAACAAATAAGATTTAATGAGTTTCCCCTCTTGTGACAGACTGGAAACCTCTACACGTGTACATGATAGAAAAAGATATGC
Organism: Actenoides lindsayi; assembly: GCA_025331215.1. Taxonomy (NCBI): domain Eukaryota; kingdom Metazoa; phylum Chordata; class Aves; order Coraciiformes; family Alcedinidae; genus Actenoides; species Actenoides lindsayi. Next base: position 37,194 of record WTSP01027326.1, on the reverse strand, counting down.
CACCAGATACTTACAAAATATATTTACTTCTCTTAAAATTCCTCCAAGGTGCTAAAGACACTTGAAACTTTGCATGTGCAATCATTTGTTATCATAATAATAGTAAATCGATTTCCTTATAATTTTTTCCTGTCCCTGGAAACCATTCCAAGATGCCTGGGTAGCTGTATAGTCATGTACCTAAGAAAATGTTTGATTTGAACGTATGAGCAGTTTTACTGAAATTCTATCTCTGAAGTTCTGGATGTGATTTTCCCCAAACATGTGCTAGTTCACTATACAAACAGCAAAAATCAAATCTGTATATACATAGGAATATATATATACACACACACAGATATATATACAAATTACACTGATGTATATGGCAACCTTCTGGCAATTAGATGCATTTTTGAGCATTACCCAACTGTACTGAGCTCCAGCTTCTCCCCGCTTCCTTAGATACGTGCACCCAAAGGTACAAATAGGTTGGTGAAATGAGAAGGCAATTCTGTGAAATCCATCATTCACACAATATGATGAATGACAAACCTGTAGTGAATAAACACCTAATAAGGAGACAGACGTAGTTTGCCTCTTTGTGTAACAGCTGTTTTTTTGCAGTGTTCAGAGATGACTGAGCTGTAGTTGACAGACAAGTAAATAAACAACATTGTATAGGTGTATAAACAACAAAGTCTGTATCTTAGCTTTTACTTAAGAGACAAAAGAATTTCTTGGTATCATGTATTTTTGATCCTGCAAACAACAGGGCTCTTTGTGTAGACTGTACTCCCCAAAGGAAGATGCATAATGATAATATGTGAGAGGATAAGATGACATATTGTCTTATACTTTATTTCTAGTTTCACTAACACTACCCTTATTAAACATAAATCATCTGCTGATGTGAACTGAACTCACAGCAAAATATACAAGCTATGGCTATCTCTGTCCTTCTTTCCTAGGATGGTAACTTGTTATGCTCCCATGTTGGAAGCAGCAGATGAATTTAGCGATATTGTTCAGCAGTCAGCGATATGTGTAGAAATTGGATTTGAAAGTAAGCATGTTTTCTGCTCCAAGCTTCCTCCTGTGGCTGAAAATTTGACCATCTTATATTTTACTGTCATAAGAAATTGTACCTGTAAGAACAAGTAAACAAACAAACAAAAAAAGCTCAGGTAGATTCTGTTTCCTGAGCTCCTCAATGTCTTTGGGCTTAATGATACTTGTGAAGCAGTTATAAATGTCAATACATAGGAGTTTTCTGCAGTCACAGCTTTACATATAGTTTCCAGTTCAGCATCTATACGCTACCATATCCCAAGTCTACGCAGTTCTATTCAACAGGACATTTTATTTCCTGCAGGGTTGTTATTGGTGTACCTTAGGGTTAGGTAGATAATGGAGTGACAGCACTTGACTGCTCTACATATTTGAGAGGAAAAGACAATAAAATAAATCTACCACCAGAGGGAGCGTTTGCCTTGCTAACATTCATAGTCGGGCTGCAGAGAGCAGTGTTTCATCTTGTGGTCGTGTAATGGAAATTTCTATAGCTATTAAATTGCTCCTCTTTAGGTATCAGGAGGCGAGTAAAAAACTGAAATTCAAAGAATCCACCACTGATGTGATGCAATAGCAAAATATTTGTTTGTTAAATGTTTGTTAAGCATCTTTCCTCAGTTTTAAAATACTCTTTTTGATCACTCTGGATTTCTTACGTAGAAAAAACACTTTTCACACATGAAAAGGACACAACTTTACAGAAGTTTTAATTTCACTTTTCATTTGTCTGCTTTGTAGAGCTTGGGGTATATGTTACCTGATGGCTCATATTGTTTATGGCAAAGACACCAGCCTTGTCTCAGGAAGAACAGCAGGTAGGTAGAAGCTCTGAAGCTGCCTGGGAAGTGTCATGACAGGCAGGGTTCCCAGCTTTTTTCTTGGGTGTTCAGTGTTGCAAAGAGGATGCTGCACAAAATGGACCATAGCTATGGTCCAGCATCTCCATCAACTTTGCTATTAAAGATTAAATGTCCCTCTTACTAATCTCCCCAACTCCAATATCCCTTCTCCACTTTTATAGAGAAAATTTTTGAAGGTGAACAATGCCATCTTCATTTGATCCTCCTATGAACTATATGGGAATGAGTGGAGACTTTCAATGAAGCAGTGCTGTCCTTGGCTGTCATGGGAAGATTGTTATTGTTTAGTTTTTTTCACTTAACTGGGCCTCATCAGTCTTCCCACCTTAAAACTTAGGGACTGCTGGGAGATAGGCATGTTCAGGCCTGTAAAGAAATACTTCTCACTGCAGATAGAGTAACTGGACCTGCCTCTGTACTCTTCCAGAAACCATCTCATCCTATGAAGGCCTGACCTAGGACTTTCTTAGTGTCTTATAAATATTCTTAATTGTACAGAACCAGAGTTCTGAACACTTTTTGTTGGGTTTTTTTGTTTGTTTCTCCCTTTTTCTTTCATAGAAGCAGATCAAATAGCATGTTAAATAGCCACCAAAGAAACACAAATCCTCTAAGTGAGCCAAACACATGAAAAAAGTCCACACAAGCTTACTGTAGGTACATGTGGACATTCAAGAAACCCTGAAGAAAAAGACCGTGTTACATGTCACGTGTATTATTCTGGCAGATTATATCAAGCCATGTTAATTACACATTGTCTTTAATTCTGTGTTCTGGGTTTTTATTTTGTATGTGTGTGTCACTGAAGAAATAACAACATGGACAACCAACAACATTTGTGAAAAACAAAACAAAACAAAAACCTAAGCTATTAATTTTGGCTTGGGAGTCATATAAACAAAGCTTGAAAATTCAAGGATTCCTCCTATGAATAGATGACGGTTGTCCAGTATTCTACTACAGAAGCAGGCTCCAATTTGTTTCACTTACTTGAAAAAAACATTTTGGCAGTAGATGTATTCCAGTGTAGTTTTCAAAAATTTATTTTAAAAGAAATGGGCCTCCTAAATTCATTCCACCTTAATTTTCTCCTCAGAGTGAGCTCTTCATTCCTGAGCTGCTTGGTGGGAATCCTGTGGTATTCTAGCCCTTGGCATCAACAAGGACAGACAAGTTGCTGCACTGCTTGATTGACCAGATATATAATCAGATCTGATCATATCAAAAACTCATCAACTCCAAATGAGGTTTTACAGATGTTACAATTCAAGAGTGTGCTTTAGAGAAAAGGTGAAAAGTTGTCTTAAATAATGCAGGATTTGACCTTACAAGATATTGAATACTTTTGTTAGTATATGAAATTCTCCTCTTAGACACATTCATCATTTCGAGATCATTAAAGAAACCTTTGCAATCTTCAGCATATGGGCAAAACACATCTTTCTTTCTCTCAAGCCACTGAGTTTGCAGATGAGAAAGCACATGCCCTAGAGGATCCCTTGGTAGGAACATCTCCAGGATGCCCTTGGACTGTCAACATGCTCTGTTCAGGAGACTTGGGTACAAAGTTCAAGGCCTGTAGGTGCTGATGTGTCCTGAGGACACCTGGTTCTTCAACTGGGATATGAACGTGTGAAATAAAGAATTTCAGAACTTTGGCAGACTGTCTGTCTGTGTCTATGGATACAGTTCAGTGCTTTTGCAACTGCTCTACAACCTACTTTTGTGTATGGTGTGATACTGGAGCAGGGTTTTGCCCAGGGCATGGACCAGCCCTCTGCCCAGTAGTGCATGCTTTCACGACCAGCTGTGTGATGCTTGCTGCCCTTTGAAGCAGCATCAGCTCAACCGTTATCAAACTGCACTGTGAATCAGCTCAGGGAACTGATTTGTTTGAAAAAATAAGCCAGCAAAACACTGCCATAGGGAGCTGTGTCTGCCCACCTGCAAAAGCAGAGGAGGCTGCACGAGGAAGGAGATGTGGAAAAACCTGTGAAGACACAAAGCCAGTGAATGCATACTGACCTGCTGGTTAAAATGTGCCATGGTGACAACAGCATTATAGCTCTTTATCTTCCCTCTTGTGGGGTAAGCAGGATGTGAGTTGGCAGCATGGACCTCCTCAGCCTGCCTCATACTCCAGGCAGGCACAGAGTGTTGGCCAACCAGCTGCACCAACATGTCTGCCTGGTACCTCCACACTGTCAGGGCTTCAGTGCTCCTCCATGGGCCAGTGAGACCACAGCAAAGGCTGCAGCTGGTTTTCTGCCTCTTTAGTGAGCGGCTTCCAAAAGGGGCTGGCAAAGGCCAGGGCTGGCTTGGTGGTGGCAGTGGGGAGTCAGGATGCTCCAGTGCTGAAGGGGTGGGATGGGTGGTGGGACAGTGAGGAGACCTTCATTTGGCTCAGTTGGCCAGGAGAGCACTGTGTCAGAAAGAGGTAGACTGCTTCAAAAGCTGCTGCACCTGGAGGCTCTTGGTTTGCCAAGAGACTGGGGTATTGGTGAAGTCACATCCTTCCTGGCTGAGGGCTACTACATCTTGGAGAGAAGGCATCCCCCATTTGACAGTGAGGAAGAAAAGCCCTGAAAACAACAGGGACTCCGGTGCTCAGGATGTCTTCTCAATTACGCTGTCATCCCCCAGTGTGCCCGATCTGTCTTGATAGATTTCAACACTTCTTTTCCCTGCAAATGACTCCTTCATCTTTTCCAGCTGTACCTTTGCAGAGTTTATAAAGGGAAAGTGATACACCAGACTAGCTGCTCTGTTCTGTTTTCATAAATGCCAGTGTGAGGCTGAGAGTTTACATTTGGTTTTAGAAGCAGAGGACTGAAAAATTAATTTTCATCCTCCTCTATCACTGTTTTAGCTGAGGGCTCCCAATTGCTTCTGAGCTCAAGACTTACCACAGCGTAAAAACTGGCTTCAAGAAGCAGCAGTTCAGAATGGAACTGGCGATATGAAATAGCTGACTCATACCAGAGGGAAAATAATAGGAAAATTTACAGCTAATTTCATGCAGCAGTTGTGGTGGGAGGAGAAGGAGATTATCATGGGATTCAACCTGCAGAGCAAGACAAGCAGTTTCACCTCTCTAAGGCAGTGGAAAAGCCATCCTGTTATGGGTGACCAGGCACCACACTTGGTTACTGATAGCTTGTCCAGCAAGACTGCTTTAAACTACGGACAATGAAAGTAGTTGCCACTGGGTCTCAGGCAATTTAGAATTTACTGAAGCAAAGACAGTATTATGCAAAACTCAAATCTTCTGTTTGTGTTTTGGGCTCTTTTTTTTTCCTAAATAAGCCTGAAGAACCCTGCAGTCCATTTCAGAGACTTTCTAGAAGGATTAATCCTCCCAAAAGACATGAATAGTGCCTTCCATTACAAAGGTAGTGAAGAGCTGCACTAGTTCAAAGCACACTGCTGTGAATGCTCTCAGACATAAACAGATTAAGCTTTGCAATCAAATTCAGTATTGCAACATTTTGTAGCTGAAGAAACAAACACAAATAGGTTACTGGTAATGGATATGCATATGGTCACCCCCAAAAAATCCAGTAACACAGCTAGAAAGAGAGCCTATAGTTGAAAGAAGCTTTGCAGCCTTGCTCTGACCAGCTTTGTCTCCAATGAACTAAATGAGAGGACGTGACAGTGAAAACCCTGAATGTGTTCTCAGCCTTTTGTGGTACACTGAAGAAGGTCAGTAGTCATAAAGTGAGTGGCTTTATTACTTTGAAGGAGCTTTAGCCTAAGAATCCAGTGCTGAGCTCCCCAGTAAAAGAGAGGTACTGGAAAGAGTCAAGTGAAGTGTCACAAAGGTGATTAAGAGACTGGAGCTTCTGTTCTATGAGGAGAGGCTGAGAGAGCTCTCCAGCTTGGAGCAGCAAAGTCTCAAGGGGATCTGATCCATATGTATAAATCACACAATCGTAGAGCCATTTAGGTTGAAAAAGACCCTTAATATCATCGTATCCAACCATTAACCCATCACTGCCAAGTCCACAACAATACCTGATGGGGGAGTAAAGAGGGAGCCAGGCTCTTTGTAGTGGTATCCAGTGACAGGACAATAGCAGGTGATGAGCACAAACTGAAGTAGAGGAAATTTCATTTAATGTAAGAAAACTTTTTTTTTTTTTCTTTAATGTTTGACTTCTGAAAAAGCTTGTCCAGAGATGCTGTGGCATCTCCATTCCCGGAGATACTCAGACCCCAGCTGGATGTGGTGCTGAGCAGCCTGCTCTGAGCAAGGGTTGAACCAGGCAATCTCTTGAGGTGCTTTCCTGCCTCATCCAGTCCATGATGGTACATGTGTGTGTGCATGTAAGAGGGCAACAGTCTACAGTCAGTGCGTGCTGCTCATTTCCAGGTTATAATTTAGTCCCTGTTTGCTGGGCAAACCTCAAGCCTGGCTTGGGAATTGGTCTTTCCCATGAGTGTAAACAAATATATTCGTGTTATAAGTGTTTCTGGTTAGATCTGATCTTGTGTCTGAATACGATGAAAAAACGGAATGTTTGTCTTTTCCCTGTTTTGGTTCAAAATTTTGAAAAGTGTCTTAAAAACAGCAATGAGGCACTGTAGAAAACACAACATGTGCCGCTAAGATTGCAGAACAAAGTGTTCTGGTTTGTTATGCCAGAGTTAAAGTTAGCAGCACAGTGTAGTTTGTCCCTTTGTGGTTAGTCATGATGACACAGTTTTTGCTTTTTTGCTCAGACCATCATGTATGTAGGTTTTTTTTTCTATGCTTTCCTCCTCCTCCCCCTCATTCCCACAACAGATGGGACTCACTGAACAAGCAACCAGAGCCACCGTCTTTTAACCTTATTCAGTGTTTGATCAGTCTATATGCTCATGTACTAAGAAACAGCATGGACTACTCAAGGACCTGGAGTTTGCCAACAGGCTCTGTTCACCCTGACCAGCTTCCAGCTCCTTTTTGGGGAAATTCCCACCTGCAGTCCCACCTCAGCCCAAGTCCACACCTGAGCCCCCACTAGGCTGCTCAGGGGAAGGGGTTTGCCAGTGTGCACCTCTCAGCACTCACTCCCCCTACGGCACTGGGCTTTGGCCTGGGGAAGCTGGACTCATCTGCTGGGTCTTCAGGAGAGCTGACGCTGAGGCCTCATGCTTGCTTGTGGTGGACAACTGTTCACTTCAGCTGGTTTCTAACTCACTTTAAATCAACATGAACCAGGTTAATTTTGACTTTATTTAACACCATGAATTATAGTCGTTGTTTCTGTTGTGGGACAGCTATGAATGGAATGGGAACAGATGTCCCTCACCCATTCCATTAGTGGCCAAAGGCCTGCCTAAGCAGAGGGTCCCTTCACCTCACCAGACCCAGCAATGATACGGCAGGAGGTGGAGCTGACCTTTATAGCCACTTAAACCTCAAAACACAGCTTGCTTGGGTTGAGGCAGGACTCAGCCTGGCATGGACAGCCCTGCCAGACACACTCAGAGTGGTAACCTCACAGGTGGTGGTCACAGCACAAAGGATTTTTCAGAGGTGTGTAGATTGGTCAGCTTTGGGTGCAGACTCACAGGGGCAGGAGGTGTTGTCTCATCCCACTCAGTGGACAAGGAGGGAGGTGAATCTTTGTGATCCCCCGAAAGAGGCTGTCCCTGCACAGCAGCACAGCCGGGGTGGCTGAGTCATGACAATGACTCCGAGGAACAATAACAAAACAATAAGGTGGTTTTTTTTATAGGTGATTACTAAATTTCACGCAACTAAATTTCAAAGAAAAGCAGGAAAGAGTTGATACAAAAGAGGAAAAGAGAGATGCAGTGAAAGAGTAAGAGAGAGAAAGATAAAGAGAAAAGGTTATCACCACCCTTGGATCCAGCGACGTCTCACTGGATCAGTCCAAGTCTTCAGTTCTTCGGTGGTGGGTGCACCATGATCAATATTTTTCTGTCCCTTTATACCCCTGAGATATCTGGGTGGCATTCCCAGTTTCCACAGGAAGTGGTGTTGATTTGCATGAGCCCCATGAGCTAGCAGTAGTGTGGTGCCTGCTATCCACCTCTCCCACCTCTCTGGTGCAGTCAGCAGGAGCCCTTAACTAGAGAAAAGACAAGAGTCCCACCTATGCAGAACCTATCTCTTCCTTTTGTTAACGCATATCTGCAAGGAGCCAAAGGGAGAGCACAGAGACCATTGGGAGCAATCAACACTTCTCCCCTGCAGACAGATCACTACACAAGGTTTGAGGCACACAATAGCTGGGCTCTTACAGGTGTCCTTCTAGCAGAGGCTTGGTGCCAGGGATGGTTCTGTGTCCTCATTCCAATGCACAGGAGCTCATCAGTGCTGCAGTTACTAGCATTTGGTGGCAAGGAAGGACAGCCCCCAAAGCAGACACCTCATGTTGAGGAGTGGACAACAACATGTACAATGTCATGTTTAGAAGCCAAACTAGCAACTAAGGCAGCATGTTACGATCAGATGAGTCTGAAAACTTTAATGCTAGGCAATGCTATTTCCCCTGCTTATATCAGGTATGTAAAATGTATATATTTCTTTTCTATAGATAATATGCAGCTACAAACAAGGTTTTTTAAAGGTAGTCTTGGCCCAGCCACACCTTAAAAAAGGTCTGTCGTCAGCAAACAAAACTGAAATGTTCACAAGGCCCTATAGAAAATGGCACTGTGTGCTGAAGAATTGATGCACTGAAGTTTAAGGTTAACATAAATAATACAAATGATGATTAAGATGTGCGCTTTTATGCAGTGTCTAAGATCTGCCCCTCTGAGAACAACGTGAAGAATATCAAAGATAAACTGACAAAGCCTGAGCTGACCTTCAACATGAAGCAACATATCCCCATGGTGACTTCTTTAGCAGAGCCTGCTCATCGTGTCTTGTGTATGGCTCTGAACCAGTCACCCCACTGTCACTACTGGAACTGTTTTAAAGAGCTTTGGCCAGATAAACCAACAAATATACTAGTGATTAAAATTCCCAGACATATAGGAGTCTTATTTACACAGAAATGTTAACTACTACTGAGTATAAAATACCTGTTTTAAGTAGAGTATTTTTGCCATTTGATTTTTCCAGTGTTTAAAACTTCGTCTGCTAAATGATGTCCAGTGTACAAAAAGGAGCACAAAGTAGAGCTAGCAAAGAAATTGTATTAACCATGATGCAGCACCGAACACTAAAATTTAAACATTAGGCACTTAATTTTGATCAATGCAGTTAATTAACAGATTTGTCGTGGTTGAATAGGATTAAGGAAAAAAAAAGGAAATGGTTGAAAGCATCTGTCTACTGGGTTTATTTTTCTGGCACTGAAGGGCACCTGACAGCAACAGCAACAGCTGGTCGGCTTTTCCTGTCTTCACTTCATATGCCAAAACTCAAATTCTTCTTTAAGTGCTGTGTTATTTTAACAAATACAAAATGAAATGCAAGCCAGTGACCTTGGCCGTTTGTCATATTGGAAGGAAACAAGTGCAATCGCTCACAAGCAACAAACAGGGCGGGTTTGTCTCCGTGGCCAAGGCGAAGTGCTTCAGCCAGCTCTGCTGTGGTGCACGGGAGCGCCTGGTCTCTGAGTGCTATCAGGTCACTCTCACCCAGCAGAAAGCCATGCCCTTGGTACAGGCTGTTCTTCTTCACCCCCAGCCCTCTCCCTGGTGAGCCCAAGGACAAGCAGTGGGTGCTGTGAGACAGCACAATGACAACAGCACTGTCAGCCCCTCTCTGCTGGGCTGAAAGGAGCCAGTTGCATGCCTGCTGCTTTCAACCCCAGCTCTTGGGCTCCAGATGGAGCTATCTCAAGTGATAGTCTGACTGCCCCCTCTGAGGTTATAATCACCTGTTAGTTACTGTAGTGAGAAATTTTATTAATATCTTTTTTAAAAAGCTTAAGCAAAAGAAAAAAAAAAAAAAAGCCCTTTCCTTTTCCTTCTCTTTCCTTTGCCTGTCAATATATAGCACCACAAGTGCCTCCCAAATAAAATCTCTCATTCTCAAGTGTTGATTATGCAGAGAAAACACAGTTTTTGAGAATCAAGCAGTTTGGATGGAACTGTTCTAGGGAATGCTTCATAAGTACATACAGTAATAAAAATAAGTGCTCATTTCCTGTTGGGAAAAAAATATATGAGATGATTTCAAAGTAATGGAGACCAGTTTAACCTGCTTGCTGGTTAGTAGTGTAGGTGACTGAATCTTTCCCACAAGTGGATTCAGCACTTTTTAAAGCTTTCTTCCTTTCTTCCTTTCTTCCTTTCTTCCTTTCTTCCTTTCCTTTCCTTTCCTTTCCTTTCCTTTCCTTTCCTTTCCTTTCCTTTCCTTTCCTTTCCTTTCCTTTC
>WTSP01027326.1:0-26777 GCA_025331215.1 Actenoides lindsayi | reverse complement strand
TCCCTCTTGAACTGGGGAGACCAGAACTGGACACAATACTCCAGATGTGGTCTCACTAGGGCAGAGTAGAGGGGGAGCAGAACCTCCCTCGACCTGCTGGCCACACTCTTCTTTACGCACCCCAGGATACTATCGGCCTTCTTGGCCACAAGGTCACATTGCTGTCCCATGGATAACTTATTGTCCACCAGATTACCAAGGTCCCTCTCTACGGAGCTGCTTTCCAGCAGGTCTACCCCTAATCTGTACTGGTACATGGTATTGTTCTTCCCCAGGTGTAGGACTCTACACCTATCCATGTTGAACTTGATTAGGTTCACCTTTGTCCTGCTCTCCAGCCTGTCCAGATCTCGCTGGATGGCAGCACAGACTTCTGCTGTGTCAGCCACTCCTCCCAGTTTAGTATCATCAGCAAACTTACTTAGGATACGCTTCATCCCTTCATGCAGGTCATTGATGAAGATGTTGAATAAGACTGGACCCAGAACTGACCCTGGGAAACACCACTACTTACAGGTTGCCAGCTGGACTTTGCACCACTGATCACAACCCTCTGAGCTCTGTTGTTCAGACAGTTCTCAACCCATCTCACTGTCCCCTCTTCTAACCCACACTTCCTGAGCTTACCCACGACGATGTTATGGGAGACAGTGTCAAAAACCTTACTGACACCAAGGTAGACAACATCCACTGCTGTGCCTACATCTACCCATTCAGTCACACCATCACAGAAGGCTATAAGATTAGTCAAACATGACTTCCCTTTAGTAAATCCATACTGGCTACTCTTGATCACCTTCTTTTCTACTGTGTGCTGAGAGATGCTCTTTAGGATGAGATTGTCCATTACCTTCCCAGGGATGGAGGGTGACTGGTCTGTAATTACCAGGGTCTTCCTCTTGCCCTTTTTGAAGACTGGAGTGACACCGGATTTCTTCCAGTCCTCAGGCACCTCGCCTGTTCTATAGATCTAATGTCTTCTGAAAAGATGATTTCAGGGGGTTGTCCTGATAACCCAGCAGGAGCTGCTCTGATGTCACCTCAACCCACAGCAAGAAATCAATCAGAAACCCAAAGTGTCAATCTTGGCAATCATAGGATTGCGTTACCAGCATTGGAGCATCTCAAGAAGTTAACAGTTGCAGCAGTGGAGGAGCAAAGCCCTTTTGCCCACAGCCTCATGACTCCTTATTCCTAAGCACCTGGCAAAGCTTTCCTTGTGGTTGGGGCATTCCCAAACACACACATGCTGCACTGTCCTTCTGCCGATGCTTTACTGTGATCCTGTCCTTCAGGCTTCTTTCTTTCCTCGTAAATGGAATACCTGTAGAGGGCTTCATAGAATCTCCTTGAGCCACACCATCTTCTAAAGATTTTGAGATTTTTCAGCTTTCTATCAAATTTCTATAAAGTTTGGGTAAAATTAGCAGATTCCTGAATCACCAGGAGGTGTCTGACACGGCTACCTTAGGAAGGGCCTATGGAAAAGAATTAACTACCTATGCCTTCAACTGGCAAATTAATTTGTTCTCAGTAACTGAAGAAAACAGTCCTCCAAATAACATTCAAGCAGATGGTAGATAAACAAGTGATTGCAACACATTTCCTACAGGTTTCAGGACTCTATGGCAATGGGAACTGTACAGGATACAAATTAAATGGAGGCGAAAAACCCTATAAAGTTCTGCCTTTCATTTCACCATGCGATCAACCATTGACTTGTGTTATTGTACTGCCAAACAACAATAGTGAATTAGTAGCACCTTTTATTTTCCACCTTACTGCAGAATTTAATCTACCTGGAGAGCCATTGGCCACTGGCATTCCTACTTCCCTTCATTCCAACACACCGTCTTAATATAACATCCTTATAATTTTTTCAAAACTTGAAGCAGAGATGCTAACACAAATTGCATCATTGCAAAACAAAAGTGAATAGAGGGCTGCTTCACACAACACAATAAATAATAAGGCTTTTTTAAAGACCGAAATAAATTTACTTGCAGACACTATGAATTTAAACCCTCTTTCTTTAGCCAGAAGCATGATTTTGAGATGTTTTAGAACAACAGCTATTGTGTGAGAAGTTTTCTTAACATATGACCTAACTGAATTCAGTGGCTTCATTGCTATTCCTACAGACAGTTTACTTAATGTCATTTCAGTTATATGTCACTAATTTTACACTCAGTGAAAAACAGAAACAACATTTTATTCCTTCTTAAAACCAAATATCCTCAGGGGAAATTAAAAAATTAATAAAGCAAGCAATCTGCTAATCTCAAAAAGAAATGAGCAGATTGCTTTATTACACTTCCCTCAAAACTAAATCTCAGTATTTAAATATTTATGTCAGTCTAAAATTTATAATCACAAATTTAACTGCCTGTGCAATCTATTACATACTCTCCACCTGTAATTAGCATTTCCAATTCTGACATAAATGGTTGCATTATCTACAAAGTGTTATGTGGTAGAAATATTTCTAATTAAAAACCCACCCAACCCCAAAAAAATCCCATTCCCAGGGAATTAATTAAAAAGCAGCAACAAGCACCAAGCCTCCTGCCCACTCCCTGGAAATTGCTTGTCATGATGGAAACCAACACATGCATTGTCATTTGGGGTAACTACCAGAATACCCCTGCCCACATGAAGATCCCAAGCTAGGAAAAAGGGAGAGCAACATTTTTATAATGTGGTTACCAAGTTGCTCCTGAAGAAGGAAGAATGTGTCTGAAAATAGCTAAGTAAGCTCTTAAATGGATAAAACTTTGTGGTAGTGGTTTGCTCTTTATGGTCCTACAGATCTCACTGTGATGAAGCAAGGCTGCTCCTCATGATTTAATTACTGTCTAATCCAGCCTTAGATGCAGCTGTGTGCTCTCTCTTGAGGTCTCCAGGCACTACGATACAAATAAAGTAGCAAAAAATTTCCGGATCACTTTAAATGAATGTTTTAATTGGTAATATGTTCCTTCAATTAAAATAAAAATAAATAATCAGTTTCTGCCCTTTACCATTAGCAACTGAAAAGAAAAAAAAAGTCAAATTTGTAGCAATTCTGCCTATGTTTTCAGAAAGCTTTTCCTTAAGATCCTTTTGTTTAAGTATGCCAGTTTCTGCCCAGTTATCATTTTAAATAAGTCATAGCTTACAATGCAAATGAAAACTGGTAAGCTTTAAGCTGTTAGACTCTGAATTTTGATGCAGCCTCAAGAATCACATTTGCAAATGACTGACTTTTCCCCTTATGCCTTGTTAAAGTTTGCTCACTACTGACTCAAAACACATGCCTTTCATACCTGAGCACCCTAAGAATCAATATCGCATATAAACAACTCAAATGTAACACAAGACTTACACCAGACAGATTTCCCAAGGAAAATCAGGAAAGTAATGAGGAAAAAATCCCTTGTATGTCATGGTGTGAGTGTTGTCTTATAGTCCATTATTTTAAACCAAGAACACAACCACATTTATCTTCTTGGAATTCCTATGGGCTACAAAGATGTGTCCCAGCAACTCCAGTTCATATGCTGACCTGTTCCTACATCTTGAGCTTAAAAAAAAACCCCAAAACGCTATTATATAGTTAGATTTTAAGAGCACATGTTGGATATATGCTTTCTTTTCCCCCTTGACTCAAAATCATATTGACAGAAAAGTGTAAAAAAAAAATTGTTTCCCCATGTCTTACAGGTTCCAAAAGATACCCTTCCTAATTATAATCCCTCTTAAAATTAAAATAACTCCCCTCAACCTTCCTTGGATCAAAAACCTAATCTAATGCAACAAAAATAAAATACTTTGAAAGGTAGTAGAAAGGACTTCAAGTGTAAATGCTACGCTTTGTTTTCACTAAACTAGTCAAGCTGTCCTATGTAGTCCAGGTATCGCTAGAGGGAAGGTTATCAATAAATCTAGCCTGAAATTCAGTTTGATTTTAAAATCAAATTTAAACCTTTCTTCATGCTAGTCATTTCTTCAGTTCAGCTGTACAAATTACTCCCTCTAAGCACATTAAACTGTTTTTTTGAGAGGGAAGTTTCTCCCTCCACGCTGGCTTTTTCAATGTGACAGTGGAGACTTTCAAGACCTGTTTGGATGCATTTCTGAGCAATCTGCCCCAGTTCTGGTCCTGCTCTGGCAGAAGGGTTGGACTCTATCATCTTGGAGGTCCCTTACAACCCCTAACATTCTGTGATTCTGTGACTTAGCAACTGTTGTTGCACAAATGCAGCTCTACAAACAGTCTTTTTGGCAAAGATTAACCCAGATTTCTTCATATGGTAGACTGATGGAAGTTTTAAAAAAGCAGAGGCCATTCTGTTTTATAACATATCATTACTATTTGCCCTTCAAAATTAAAACAGTTTGTCATAGTCTGATCCAACTTTATAAAAAAATCATAACAAGGTAATGTAGTATTACAAATTTATTTAGTTCCATCAAAGTAAGTTTTCAGCATTGAAAATTTCACACATATAAAACAACTTCAACTTCTATGCATTAAAACCAAAGTATGGATTTTTATTTTTTTTAAGGAAGTGCTGTGCTTTTGGTTTTTTAAACATCTCTCATTCACCAAATTCTTCAGTTATAAAGCTGATAAAAATAAGTCATGCACCACCATATTTTTTTTTTAACACATGAAATTCATCTCTTTGGGAAACAGGAATGTTGTGTTGTATTTTTTTTTTAAATTGTATCATGAAAGATACAGACCTGAAAAAGGATAAACAGTCATACACAAGGCATAAACATTACACAGTAATTCAGACATTTTATAAAGAGATCTGGAAAAGTACCTAAAATAGTGATATTTAGTATAAAATTTCAATAATAAAATATTGCTCATAATAAATAAGAAAACATGACTTTCACTAATACTGTTCTCCCCTTAAAGCTCTCTTGGATGTAACATGGTAAGGCCTGATGACATTTTTATTTTTTCCTCCATACGAAGGAGGCAGGTTTACCGGCTTCAGGCCACTCTTTGTTAGAAACAATATTATCAACAGAACACAGAATTCATTTCAAGGCTCACGCGTAGTTATGGGGGGGGAATTAAAAATCTTTAAGTATGAAGAAACATTATTAGGGTTGATTTTAACACATAAAATATTTGCTGCTTTTGTTAAAACCAAAGTGGAGTAAAACTTCTCCTGGATTATGAATGCAAAGATAAAGCTGCCCAAGTTTCCTCAAAAGCTTCTAAATATCTGTGCAGCTCTACTTAATGGTTATCAAAGCTGTTAGGGAAAGTTAGCTCTATAGGAGGACAAAAGTTTTATCCTGTTATATGGGGACATTCGGTTTCATCCCTGCTCGTCCCATCTGTAGACATGGCAGTTTGGAGTAGTTCTTCAGCAGCTGCTCAATAGCAATATGACGGACGTTGAGCTCTGAGGCCAAAGAGTCCTTTTCTTGGACTTGCTGCGTCAGCTCCTCAAACACGTCTGCAAGAACATCATTAGGTTAACACACTTGGTCCCTGTACTTCCCTAGAGTTAAGAAGCAGTACCCAACATTACTATGAAAGAGGCATGGACATCTAAATGGGTTCCTGTATCACACCACAACTTTTCCTGGTTCCAGAGCAGCTTGGTGTATTCACTGCAAACTGAATGGGATCACCAGTTTTTTAGTTTTAGGTGATCTGAGCCAAGGTGGTTCAGTTTACACCTCAAAATGAAGTTGATTCTGATTGTATCGGAAATATAGCGGAAGGATTAAGGAAGTGATTGTCCCCCTGTATTTGGTACTGGTGAGACTGCACCTCGAGTACTGTGTTCAGTATTGGGCCCTTTACTACAAGAAGGACATCAAGGTGCTGGAGTGTGTCCATAGAAGTATAAAGGTGGTGAGAGATCTAGAGCACAAGTTTTCTGACTAGTGGCTGAGGGAACTGGGGTTATTTAGTCTGGAGAAAAGGAGGCTGAGGGGAGACCTTATTGCCTTCTATAACTACCTGAAGAGAGGCTGTAGAGAGGCGGGCTAGGCCTCCTCTCCCAAGTAACAAGTGATAGGACAACAGGAAATGACCTCAAGTTGTGCTAGGGGAGGCTTAAGGTAGATAGCAGGAAAAAATTCGTCACTGAAAGGGTTGTCAAGCATTGGAAGGGAAGAAGCTGAGTTACCATTCCCGAAGGTATTTAAAAAAACATGTAGATGTGGCACTTAAGGACACAGCTGGACTTGATCTTGAAGGACTTTTCCAAAGTAAATGGTTCTACGATTCCAGTCAAACAAATTAAGGAATACCGTACTCTTCAGGTGCCAGTTTGCAACAACCAAGAAGGTTACATAACAAAAGCACCTAGAAGTTTCTTGTTTTACATGGAAATGTGATATATAGAGATTTCAGCTCAAAAATTAACTGATGGAAAGCCATCACAAGTTCTTTTTTAAACAAGATTTTCTTTGTTACAAAAAAACTGCAACTCAAAACAAAAAGTACTGAAAAATTCTTACCCTGGATTTGTTTGAGCAGTTTTTCATTAAGCTGTTTTAACTCTCCAAGTGTCATCACAGTCACTGTAACAATAAAGTCTGTTATTACTACTACTGAAGTCACATAAGCACACCTAAGCAGACTCCTGTTTTCTCAAATCATCATCACTGGCATCCTAATAATCAGATGTGTGGCAGTAATTCAGAGGCAACATTGTTTATTAATCATTTGTGCAAAGTTTTGAAAATTCTCTCATATGTTGACATAGACAAGGATTTACTCCATAGGAAAGCCCTCTCTTCAATGTCAAAAAGCTGGAATCTCAAGCTCTCACCACAGTAGCATCCAGCATCAGAACTGCTTGTAAATTTCTTGACACCTCTAAATACTTCAACTTCCTCTGACTGCAAAACATGGTTTCCACAGCATAACCTCTGCAAGTATGTCTGTTTAACTGTGGGCAAGTGGACAACTCTGAGGTAAGTCCTGCTATGTTTGCAAGCCTACAGGAAACACGTTCCCAGCAGCATTTTCAGCATGTAGCCACCTGTTTTGGCTATCAAGTTTTGTGCTTTATCTAGGTAAGAATAATGTATAGAGTTTTCACTGGGTACCTCAGTGATAAATTCTGAAGCAAAAAAAAAAATATTAGCTTGGCACAAAGATTGGCATAAAAAAAAAATAGGCCACCAAAGACCATCTATAAAAATAGGTTTACTTCTCACTTTCTTGTGCTATGCTCCTAGTGAGAACTAAATGATCCTCTACATCATTCAAATCCCCTTCTGTATCTCAGGTTACATGTATATTGATCATCCTCATGGAAAACAGATATTAAACCTCAGAGGAGGGAATTGTGAAAGCATTCTACGCTGCCCTTGATCAACAGCAGCAAGCAGGGAAGCACTGGCCAGCTTCTTAGAAATTCCTCAACCCAGCAGTGGTGGGCACAGGTTGCTGCCACGCCTGATGCTTAGATGCCCTTGGCAGCACAGTGAAAAGTGACAGTTCTCATCTCCACGGGAGGATACAGGGCATCAAAACAAGCTTTAAAACCTTGTAATTTTTAAATACTGTTTTTTAAACAGCGCTGCATCTTTCACAAAGCTCTCACTGCGTACTCGCTGCAATCGCAGTTTTTGTTCAGAGATTTCTCAGTGCAAAAGGTTTCTATATTGTAAATTTAAAGCCTAAGTTCTGAAAAGGATGTTTTTTACCTACCCACAGAATTGTTCAATTATCCTTAGCCTTCTCTTTCAACCTCTCTCACATCTTGCAGTTGTGGGATGCTAATTTTCTGTCAGTATCGCCAAACCAAAGAAGCTGGCAATAGCTAAGATAGCCCACTTGTTACTAAAGGCATAACACCACTTAGGACTGAAACAGATGCACTTTTTTCCACCACCTGTCAAGTACAGAGGTGTTCCTTCCTACCTTTGGCTAGTAATACAACTGAAGACTCCTTTCTCACATCTTACCACCCTTCCAGGTCCATGAAAACCCTGATTTAATTAAATATAGCCATTGACAGCTTTATAAAAATTTCAAGATGTTTTTCCACCTACATCACATTTCTTCATTATTTTCATTAACGTTACATCGACTGTAGCAGACAGGCAAGCTCACACATTTTGTGTTTGTATCAGGACTGGACTGTTTCATGCAACATAGTTCTGATAGAAGGGAAAGGGAGAAGGAACAGAACACTGAATTTGAGTGATAAAACATTATTCTATCCATATCTAAGATAAATTATAAAGAAATATTGGCCAAGCTATTTACGGATACATTAACAATAGGTCTTTTTAGTAGAGAATGTCATTACAGTGGGGGCACTGCAGTAAGAAGGCACACAATTCTGGCAGAGAAAGTCCGATTGAGTTTTTATCTAAAACACAAACTTTATATAATCATAAAGTGTCCCAATGAATGTCTTTTCAAGTCAAATACTACAAAAAGGTTAAATAAATACATATAATACAAAGGAAAAATGCCCCAACAGTGCATTATGCAGTCGTAACAGAAGGAAAAAAAAAGCTGTTACTGTGCTCAAACCAGCTTGAAGTTCCCCTGTCCCAAAATCAGAGATGAGAGAGATAAATTCCAAGTCACTAACTTCAGTTAAGTAACTCCATAAACCAGGTCAAGCTTTCATAATTCCTCTGTTAACTGCTCTCCTGATTTATGTAATGACTCCAGAGCACAGGTGGTTAAACAGCACAGCATATGTTTGATTTATGGCATTAAGACTAATTAACTGCAATGCAATAGGAAGCTCCATACAGAAGGTAAATAAGATACTTTTATAAAGAATCAGAAATGACTGAACTTTGCAAGGACAGGTTTGTTAGTTAAAAAAAGTTGGAAACTGAAGAAATTGATTCCAACTTTTGACAATATCTCTCACTCTGCCTTCTGATATTCTGAACTCCATTACCACCTGGTTTTTCATCGCCTAATTTTGCAGTGAATATTTTACCAATTTTTTTGTCATCTTTCTCAGGTCTTTAGAAACTCAGAAACCCCCTCCAATTACTTTCCTCACCTACAAAACTAAGAGTGAATGTATTGCAGTTTAGGATCAGGCACTGTTCTAAAAGCAGGATGGTAACTGTAGAGATATCTAGGAACATAGTCTGAAAAGAATTTTTATGTAGGCTGATTCCGAGACACTACAATATCCTACATTTTTCTAAAGATTTCTTCTAGTGATCTCCTTCTTAAATGATACAAAAAAGTTACTTTCTGCTGCTTTCAGTATCACCAGTCAAAAGACTGCCTAGGTCTACTGCTATAGCCTTTAAGACGATACAGTGGCATAAAGGCCTTCCCACTTCTGTGTGATCTGTATCACACTGGAATATAACTAACAGGAAAACAAAAAAAAACCCCACAAAAACCACCAACCAAACTGACCATCCACACCAATCACAGATTTTACAGTACCTCCAAACTTAAAAACTTGATTTCAGGATGTGACAATGCCCTGTGGGGACACTGAGTGGTCAAGATATATTTCAACGAATGCCCTTGCTTGCTAGGTTGCTTGTAAATAGTTATATACTTACGTTCTTCCCTGCTGTATTGAGGATGCCTTCTATGAACACTGGTAATTGAATCCTCTTCAGATTTTTCAGCTTTCTGAACTTGGTTGTGATTAGACCACAGAACACTGCTGCAACAGAAGGTAGCACCTGTTTCTTTTAACACACCGAGTCTGAAATCAGTGGATTCTCTTTGTCCCAAAAGAGTTTGTGAGCAGCTCGAGATGCCTCCCGAATTCCCTTCTATCCATTTTGCAGAGTATCTAGGTACTGGGGAGTCAAACTGTGGGAGTAACTTTCTATCAGTCTGATGTCTGAAGTTAAAAAGGTGGTGTTGGGATGTTTTTGAGCTTTCAGGATCAGAGTCTAAATCCTTGTTTTGTGCGTACTGTATGATCCAGTTAATTTTTTTGCTCAAGATATTTTTTACTTCTGCATATGGACTTTTTGAGAGCTTTGATCGTGGACAGTCCTGATTTGCTATTAAGTGGAATTTTTCAAAGCAGTCTCTGTGCCCCCTTAAAGATCTTGTATGTAGAAGATCGGACTTTGGTACTCCTGTAAAGACACAACAGAAAAACTTACTGTATACTCAAATTCTTTTTCAAAATATTTACTCACAAGCAACCAAGAAAACAAAAAACCTGATGCTTTCTTATTAACAGTCTAATCACTGAAGTAAACAAGGATATGTTCAATATCACTGCAGTAAACAAGGATACCCCAAAATTTTTTGCAGTTCCACTCTGTCTGGACTCCTTAGCACACAAAGTTCTTCACAGACAGTAATCTCTGGTGCAGGACTCGCAGATTACCTGCCTGTGCCACTTGGACAATAATGCAGATGAAGCAAACTACTGCATCACACCTATGCATGAGTGTATAAACTGTAGAAGTAAAACAATCCCAAATTTTTATCAGCAAGTTCTATAGAAAAACACTGAAGAGTATTTTGAGAGTAGTCAAACAGATGAACACTAGAGAAATTACTATTTCAGAAAGTTCATAGTTCTCCAGTACAAAATTACTTTCTGCAACTTCAGTTGATACTTTTTTCTTAAGATTCACCTATGCAGTATCCAAGTCCAAAATATTGAACAATTTGACATTTCGCTCAACACCTAGTATACTACTTGGGATGTTTCCACTATAATGAAAAACAATTCTAAGAAGTTCCTCATTGCAATTAATAAATAATACACCTCAGAACAACTGGTTGAAAGTGCTCAATGCTTACTAAAACCAGAATATTTAAACCAACATATGACAATGTCATTTGATCTTCAAAACTAGGTGACATGAACCAAGCTGCAGCCATTTTATATACTTCTGTGATAAAAAGTAAAAGTGTTTAAATTAGAACAAAAACATTAAATGTAAAAGGTAACAAAATCTGATAATAGAGACTTTTACAAGCAATTGGGAGAAAGCTACATGTTACAACAATTCTGTTATATATGACCTACCCTCTTCAATTCTTGTGGTAAACTTTAAGCTCCCCACCCCAAATGACTAACAAAGGACAAACTGTTTGAGAGATTAAATTCTGCAAAATCCCAAACTACAAAGGTAAAATTCTTAAAATGAAACTAACAAAACCAAATCCAAGCAACACATTCTGATTATCTTACTTGCTGGTAACCAGTATTTCAAGTTGGGGAGTTCAAACATGGAGAGTAGCCATTGTCAATTTTTGATTTTCCACTCTTTCGAGAAGCACTGAAACTCAAAAGCATTGCTATTGTGGTTGAGCTTATAAGAGTCTACAAAAAATTCATGGGGCAAAATGACAAAAAGAGTGTAAGATGCAAGGAATTTATTCTTAGCGGCAGAAGAGAAAGGTAAGGTCATGAAAACAGGACACTCCTCCCATCCATGGTCTAAGTATTAAAACAACCAAAAAACACATCCTAACCAGAGGCACCTTTTAAGAAGGAATTTCCCAGGCAAAGTACAATGACAGATGTGGTCTTCACAGGTACAGAGTCAAGATTCTCTATACCTCGAAATATCTTTCAACCTCTTTCAACGAATAGACATTCACTAACTTTTCTTAAACTCTACATGATCTACTGCCTACTTGCAAGGCTATTTTCCCCTCTTCAGCTCTATGTGCACTTAAAAAATAATCCAAATTTCTGGTGAAAACAAGGAAAGACAAGTCATTTGTTTTCATGACTTACGGGTACAAAAATATAGCAAGTCTGCTTAACTCAAGTAGCATGATGGAAACACCTAAATCTTTAAGCCATCAAGAAAGAGCAAACACTGTCAATTGAAGTTTTAAGGCATACATTAACAGCACTGCAAACCCTAACAAAATCAGACCCATTTGTTCAATGTTATTCCATTTACCCAAGTGATTCTTCAATATGCTACACTCTGATGTCTACAGTGCTTTCTTCTACTTACAGAAAATGTCATCAGATAGGCTGAAAAACAAGTTCCACACAATTTTCTATACAATAACACTCAGTTAATAACCCATCTAACAATTTGACCTTAAGATGAATGAATGAAGCCAGTGTCTTCTGATCACAGGACACAGTAATCCTGTCTAAAGCAAATACTTGAAGATTTGGTGAAGAAGAGGGAGGACAACTGCAGAAAGCACAGTTAGTAAACCTAGGACAAATGCAGTTTTGCACAGACTGCTTCTAGTTCACTGCTGCTAACAGGTACTAATGTCTGTTTTACTCTCAGGATACCACTCCTTTCTCAACTAAAAAAAAAAAATCAAATATACCTACCAAGTTTTTACTTCTCCTTATTCTCCCCTGCATCCCCTCCTTCCTCAAAACCAGGGAAAGAACTACAGCGCTGTTTCTCAAAAAGAGAAAAAAATGGAATCTTGCAAGTTTAACAAAGTATTCCCAGAGTTGGTTCTACAGGCATGGCCTCTTGCAGTTAGACCCACATCTGAAGAAGGAGGTCAGACTACGTTTCCTTACATATACACGCTATCACTTGTGGGGTAATCACAACAGAAACACCTCTACAAGAAATGATAGAACACTGAAGCCTCACTTCAAAAAAAGTTCCTTTGAGGCTTTCTGCTTCATTATTTCCACGAGAATAACACGTTACTTGTCTAAAAAGACACACAAAATAAACACAAAATTTCAGTTAAACAAGAAAAGTGCAGGTACATCATGACTTTATGAAGTCCCATCTGATTTTTCTCTCTAAGCTACAAACTCAAGGTTACTAAAGTTTTCCTTCTGACAAATCTACCTTTTAAAAGATTTCTGAACATTAACTTCCCCACTCCAAAGGCCCTCAGCTCAGTGAAATCGATTTTATCAGAACTCAGCAATATCATGTATGCCCAAAATTAGCAACTATTACAGAAGAAAAAAAAAAAATTACTTCAAAAGTCTAAGTTTTGCTACTTAGGTCACATACAGTCTAGGGGTGAACTTGTAGAGAGGGTTAATGGTTGGACATGATGATCCCAAGGGTCTTTTCCAACCTAAATGATTCTGTGAACCATAATACTTCTGAACATAGAGCAAGTTATTACAAAAAACTTCTTCTATAAACGAATAACCACCAACCAGAACTTATATCCTTCCCCATCTCTTACTCCACTGAAAATAAACAAAAAGGGTCTATTCTAAATACTCTTCAAAAGAATAAGGAACAGAAAACAATGTAGAAACCCAAACCAGTGTCACACAAAATTGCTAACAGACTTGCTTCAGCTTTCACATGGATTTCTACTGCAACAAACACATACAAAAAACAAACCAAAACAAAAACAAACCACAAAGCAACCAACCAAAATCCCCCAGACCTCCCAATCTTTCTTTTGTACTAAGGTGACAATTAGTCCTTTCCATACAGAGAATGTTAATAACATCAGTCACTAACCTTCTGGAATTGCATCCCAAGAGCTAAGCACTCACAGCAGCTGCTGTGCCAGCACAAACAAGTAATGGCACACCAGGTATTACAGCAAGTTAAGAGTACATTTCTTTGACACAATCCCTCTGTAAGCAATACCATCAGCTTTACAAAGCAGAAAAGATGCCTCTTTCTTTTTGGTAAGATTCAATATTCCACTCAGATCACTCGATATTTTTTCCTTCACCACAACTACAGAAAAATCTACCAGCTGGTAAACTGGCTTGGATCAAACAAATTATGTATGGAGATGATTCAGTTTTAGAAGACATTATTTTACCCAACATGATACACAAGTAGATGAATAAAGCAAAGTGAGACTTCTGTACATTACAAGTAGTAATATCATAATTTTGATGCAACAGCTATTGTCAGTTCTGGGGATATTCAGTGGGTTTGAGTTCTGCCTCAACATTCCTGTTTGCCAATATCCATCTCAACCTTTTTATTTTTTGGACTGGTTCTTCAAGTCAGCAATCATGCATCTACCAACATTTTTTTTTTCCATATTTGTAGGTATGTGCACATTTGTCCCTTGTCTTACTTTCCAAGAATGGGACTGCAGACTATGTCCAAGTATGTCCTACTCTTCATACTTATTTTTTCAGAGAAGAAAAACAAACAGCAAAAAGCAGCAAAATGCCCACAACCACCCAAAGCAGGAAAGTTTTATCTGCAAGGAAAAAAAATTAATCCAGCAAAACTCAGTAACATCTAGAAGACCATATCTAACTAACTTAGGACAGCAGATGCTATTAGGAAACAATCTCATGCCATAGATCATTCCTCAAGTGAAAAATATTCACAAGATGATTCCAAACTTCAAGACAAATAAAAGAATGCAAGTGCTTACCATCTATTATTTGCTTCAGATTCTGGGAACCCATGTGTCCTAGACAAAATATGAATGGCATCACTTTACTCAGCAATATCATTGTATGTTTAGTGCTTGCAAGAACTAGGCTGCTTATCCAAGAGACTAGTATTTAGGCAAAAAAAGTTTCTGAATACTTTAACTTTTTTGAGCTATGCAAGGCAGAAACTTTTCCTCTATACTGGTACAGTTCTCAACATAATGAGTCCTAATGTACTCCTGTGAAAAAAATTTCTAAGTGAATGACTAGCAATCAAGCAATTTATAAAGTAGCATGAATTTTTGTAACTTGCAGTTATTTGTAATTGCAAGGTAGCCGAAAGCAGGGAGAATATTTACCATATAAACAGATGTATAATCACATCTCAACACATTCCACACCATTTAAAAGCATTTGTACCTGAAAGTAAATCAGTTTTCATCGTATTAAAGTTCTGGTGGGGTTTTTTTTGTTTGTTTGCTTTTTTTGTGTGGTTTTGGTTTTTTTGTTTGTTTGGGTTTTAGTTTTGTTTATTTTTTTTGTTTTTGTTTGGTTGTTTGTTTTATTGTTTTTAAGAGAAGTCTGCAAAGACACTATTTCTGCCTTTGCAACTGATTCACCAAGAACTATGTATAAAGACACAGGACACAGAACTAAATTGAAATGTTGCTCATTTACATATAAAACGGCTAGAGATTATAATAATACACAGGTTCAAAAGAAATGTTCTTGAATTCCCTACTTCACATTCCTTCACAAATGTTTTCATTAAAAAAAATAAATCAGCGATCATTAGCCTGCTTGATTATCTTTCACAGAGGTTTTAATTTATTTATGTCTGTTTGTTGGGTTTTTTTTTAAAAAAACCCCAACAAAACAGCTTCTTATTTGTTTTTTTCAGCTCCATCAGTTGAAAATAATGTTAAAGAACGCCCAAGTCCCTTTCTTAGTAATTTATAATGCATTGCTGGAAACTTAGTTGTTTTTGCAAGGGTGAATAACCTTAGCTTGAGCAGCTGAAGAGGGAAAAAACTCCAGAAATTAAGATGAAGTAAAATTAACAAGAATACTTCTAGACACATGAACAGTCAATTATGAATTTGTACTATGACAGTAATTCATTAAAGCCATAGTAAAGCCACTTTAAAGAACTTCCAAATATTTATACCTGACCATAGAGGAAGGAAAAGATGCCTTCTCAGTATAATGGTGGCATCTTGGCCATATATATAGATTCCAAAAATGTGTGAAGTATACATGGTTATTAAGGACAGTCAAAGGCGAGTGCATGCACTTCATAACACAAATTTGTATACTACTGGTAACATTGGCAAAATTACCTAAGTCAGAATACTTACAGAAGGCACGCCTTTAGTTTTAATTAGCTGTGGAGACTGCCATCATAGCCAGGGAAGAAACACTTCTCAGGCACAATTCACTTCATCTTAAATAGGTAACTCCAGAGAGATTTGTGATCAGCACCTAGGCTTTTTTCCTTTAATACTGTGAGCAAGAACCCTTGCGAATGGCTCCAGGCTGTGGCTGCCTACTTTAAGTGCCACAGCTTTCACTACATGTTCTGAAACATTCTACCTGCTGCTCCTCTCAGCTGCCCACCTGACATGCAAACAGCATTGCTTTGTGAACAGGGATGTTTAGACAGCTCATCAAACAGTTCCTGAACATCTGTTAATGTCCACTTGGAACAAGAAGATCAGATGAGCTCAAGTTTGGTTTAGCTACCATACAAGGTTAAGACCTGCAGCAGACAGGGAAACGCCTCACATTAAATGTTCAGGTCTATCTATTTTAAGCCACTGCTGTGTATTAGTCTGATTATTAAGACTGCTGAAAGACAGGGGGTTGTTGTAATAGAAAAGAAGATCCCACAAGCTAACCAAAATACATTAAATAAAACCAGTCCATAATGATCGAAGACAGGAAGCCATCCACACATCTAAATTACAAAGGCTGGGGAAAACTGATATTCTTCAGGTGTACAATTCTGCCAACACTGAAAATGGGGATCATTAGAGATGTGTATCTTCAGCACGTGTCTCACAGGACTTAAAGCCAGATGCTAATTTTAAGTGTATGCATGCAATTTCATTTGAGAGTTAAATCTTAAGATTTATTAGATTGGCTAAAAGGAAAATGCTAGTGTCATTCATTAACTTCCAAAACCAGACACCTGCTAAAGCCTAGATATTATCTTGTTCATATATCAAAAGTTCTCTCCTCACTTTCACATGATAAAGCCATTGCATTCCATACATCAAGTTGTGCACACAAATCCCACTGCATTTCTATTAGTTCATTTTTATCTTAAGACATAGCAAAGACATACTATTTAAGACAGAACAGAGATGAAATGGACCCTTTAAGCATATTTACAAAATACATGTTCCCTATAAACTACTAAGAAGAAAGTTTACTACAGTATTAGACAAGCAAATGCATTCTGATGAGAACCTTACTACAGGAACTACTATGTTAAAGATGTCTCACACTTTGTAAGAAAAATCAATTAAACTGACCTCGAAGGGAGTGGAAGCTATGAGACAGATTTCTGTATTGTAGATGATGCCAGGTAAGTAACATTAAACACTAAATTTACTTGTCTGCATATACAAACCTCCCAAATTTACACATAGAAAATTCAAAAATGTACTTTTAGAATGCACAGCTCAACTATCACTCAGCAGTACTCATATGGCAAGATTAGAAGATTAAGAATAACATCTCCGACTAAGTTTGGACTTGAATTCGTAGTCAAGAGGTTTACTGGAAACTGCAGCTAGTTCCACACGTCCATTCAAGTCTGCAGAAATGAGTCATACCCCTGGACTGCAAATGGTACCTCGAAACAAGTTCTCATCCGTCTAGTCTAGATGGGAAGCGAGGAAATGTTATAGCTTTTGTTAACAGAATAAAATACTTTATTTGTTGTTATTTCATTAACATTGAAAAAAGTAAGGATGTGTAATATATTGGAACAGAATTAAATTAAAACAGCAGCCTCTAATCCTTTCAGCTACACCCTACAAACCATTTTACTTCAGTGAGATATTCTGTATGGTGTAAGACAGAAAAAAATGAGACTAGAGTGCTTATAGCTTTTAACAAGTAAACCACTGTTTTTTGGTTTTGGTTTTCTTTTTTTTTTTTTTTAAATGAACATAAAGAACACAGAATGAGGATATTACACAAGATTTTATAGACCTTAACAGGAAAAGCAGCTATGCAATAAGGCAGATTTGTACATAGCATCTTTGTCTCAACCTGGAGACTGGGATGCACCAACCTGATGCTGAAATTGCCTCAAATGCTGTGTCTATCAGCACTTTAAAAGGACAAGAAAATTGATTATATTAACATAAATCATGGGAATACATGCCCAGTATGTACAGTCTATCTTCTTTTATATTACAAGACCTGGAATACAGACTGTGATTTGCTATTCAGCTGTTCAACTTTAAACAGAAATGGAAGCAAGCCAGTTTGCTTGTCAGCTAGTATTTAAGATGTTATCATAGTTAGCAGCACCAGCAAGGCAAAAGAGTAAACAAAAATCAGCTCAAAAAAATTCAGATTTTCCCCTACTATCATGGCTTTGTCTCTGTTACAAACCCTTCAATTTCAGGAAACACAGATTTTTAAATAATCCTGCATTAAGACATGCCAGTATAATGTATCTTAACCTAGTTTTATCTATGAGAAATAATGTAGAACTAAACTGTAATTATTACACTTTCAACTTTGCAACCTTCAAAGACAAAGTCCGATGTTTGAACAAATCCATGCAGGTATGAAGCTCCTGAAGCTGGGATTTCCACAGGCACTGTTCAGAGGATCACAAAGGGTGCGTTAATGAAGGACACACCTGCATCGCCCCGTGCATGCCCATGTGAAGATACCTAAACAACTCTAAACAGTACTACTGCTTGTCACTCCAGCTGCCTGTGTGCTCTGTCAAACACAGGCTAGACAGTTACATCATCCTAAGACAAAGATGAGAGCACAGCTGGGGATCTCTGTACAGTGCCACATTCTTATGTGGAAACCCCAGAACTGGAGTTTCAAAGCTGCCTGTAGGGGCACCAGAGGCTTTCATTGATACATATACATACAGACAGGTTTTATACATAAACACACATATTCTTCTGTGTTCATATATTTTTCCCCTCCACCTTCAAGTTTAACCTGCAATCAGTTGTTAGTATTACACATTTGCTACCAGAATTCAGTTAATCTTTTCCCCGTATTATCAAGAAATTAAAAAAAAAAAGAAACTTGTCTCAAACTAACATATAAACACAATTTCCTGGCTTATGCAATCTACTTACACATGAATTTACAATGTTTCCTGTTTCAATCCACACATTACTGTGACACCTACTCAGAAAAATAAAACAGTACCAAACAGTCTCTGATATTCACTTTGACTTTTGTTTGCCTTGTTCAAGCAACATCAAATTCCAACAGACCCACACCACCAAGATGGTCTAAATCCGATTTGGAACTTTGAAACCACTGTAGAGAGCATCAGCTTCATGTTTCACTTGTGAAATACTAAACTTCAACATTAAGTATTTTTCATAATTTAAAGTTTAAGAATCGTGTTTGCATTCTGATGTGCTAAATCCCCTGGTAGTGATCCTTCAGACAAATGTCAGTTTTGCAATGAGGTATTTGTGCAGCATAGTCCACTCAGCTTTGCTGAGCAGGAGTCCTCAAACTAAGTGAGCTGAAAGAGCAAGTGCAACCATGGACAAAAATACTCCTCTTTCAAGACAACCGTCTTCCTGTTTAGACTGAAGATTGACACTACTAAACACTAAGAAAGCTACTCTTTCAAAATACCTCAAGAAAAGTTGATGACGACACATTACGGGATGAAGTGTAAACCTACATCTTGACTTTCTGTATGTTCATTTTCCTTTTCCTCCTTACTCTGCCCACTCCTTTCCTCCTCTTCCAACTTCAGGGAAACAGACCCTACAATCTATATACATCAATCCTGAATAAATTCTGTGACAGACACCACAGCTGAACTCCAAGATGCACTCAAACCAGTAGTTTCTGTGAATTAACCAAACTTAGTAAGAAGCACAATCACATTTTAGGCTAAGCTATCATTTCATTTAATTAAAAGACTAAAATCTAGTATTAAAAAAATTACAATGGGGACATAATTTCTGATAAAAACAAAGGTTTTATGACACAGTAACTAACATCCTCATTCATAAACTCAGCAGTTAGCTAATTAAGGCAGACAACAGATTAAGCTTTTTGCATAGTGGTCTTCTCTACAATGTACTGAATGAATAACTTGGATTTTTTTTTTTTTTTTCTCCATTCAATTACCTATCAAGCTGTTGTCCAAACATAATAAAGGTTACCAAAAAAACTACCCCAGTGTCAGGAACGTGAAGGCTGAGACACTGATCCAGGAAGAAGTCTGTTGAGTCATTACAGATGGGGATGGTCTCCGACTTGCACATTTCTAATTACTCACTTGACCAAGATGATCAACGTTACCATCTGCATGCAAGGGAACTTGTACAGGTGTCAGAAGACATGAAGATTTACCAATACTAAACTATAATTTAATTAAGTGCAGCTAAATAAATTCTCTTTCTCTGGTGCTTTCTTTATATAAACTTGAGAAAGTCTGCTTCAGAGTGTTGAAGTGGTTAAGCCTTCAGCTAGATCAGTTTCAAGTGCATGGATTTACCATAGACAGCTTTACACAATCAGATGCTGGCATGAAGGGAAACAGAACTGTTCTCATGAGTTTTGTTATAGCATTAGAATATGACACCCTTTCAAAAACGGAAATTGTGAAACCTACTTCTAGAATTTCATACAGACTCAGGGAATCATAGAATCATTTAGATTGGAAAAGACCTTTAAGATCATTGGGTCCAACTGTAAACCGAACACTGCCAAGTCCACCATTTGTCCTTGCACATGAATCTACAACACTCCCTTCTACCCCAACCCACCTCCTACAGAGGACTGGATGACTAGGAAAGATGGAAGAGGTGCTACACATTCCCCTTAAGTCAGACAGAACTTAACACATAGAAGTTAACAGGGTGCTACAAACAGTGGGAGTATTTAAGCATCCAGCATATTTAAGCATCCATGCTGAGCTGTGACTAATAGCCTTGCTTGTTCTTGAACAGCAGCTATTTCCTACTTCACTGAGGGTGAAGTTACACATGCACAACAACACTAAAAATGAGCAGGCCTTAAGGACTATCCTAGCTGCTGCATCAATGTTTTTAGAACAGCCTATTTCACTTCCTGTATTATTAAAAATATATGTATGTGTTTTAACTGGATTTTTAAATATGATGTTCAATAGGCAAATTATTGGTGAGAACAGCACCTATTTATAAGTGTTGGATAGCACATCTACAGAGTTGATGCAACTTAGAGTTGATTCTGTTCAACAAGTAGCTATGTTATAATGCATCTGAACTTTATCAAAATACAAGCAGGAGGTCAGTATGAAAACATCTCACTCCCTACCCAGGGCTGCCAAATGATTGTTATTTTAGATGTATATAAATCACAGCTTGTCACAGGAAAATACAGGAATGCAGTAGGTCTGTCAGAAGTAGGAAGCACATGACCATGGATATGGTAAAGGGCTGTCTCAGAGTGGCTCAGCTAAAAAGCCTTGTGATGATTCTTTATAAAGAAGTCACACAGCCTCTTCTGTCTTTCGGCCTCCTCTCTCTATAAATGCAGTAACTACATCTTTTCAAAGTGGTACACAAAAGACAATACCAGAAATGGAGGTATTTTGATGCTACAATTAAATATATTAATACTTTTACTTTACTATGCAAAATAAAGCATTAAGAATATAATGGTTCACGCAATTTCAGGTGAGCTTTCATCACTATTCTGTTCAAGTAGCCTCTTTTTAAAATTAACAGAAAATGTAGAAGATTATGCAAAGTAGTCTGCTGTACAGATTAAGCCTTTATTATTATCAAGGCTACTCAGAGTTCCAGGAGAGAGGAAAAAAACCCCAACTGTTCCAGCTAAAACATATAATAATCTTGTAAAGAAATATCTGCAAGTAACTTGGACAAATCCACAGCGGATCTCAAACAACAGAGCATAGAAACCATCCAGTAATGTTTTAATGCATTCTGGTTTATCTATTTCAACACTACCAAAACAAAACTTGATTCTGAATGCAATGAAAAACATGTCTTTCCTCATTCTAAAGCCTAGGGAGAGAAATATTTTCACTCCACATTGAGAACTGCAAACCTATCATTTTAAAGCAGTTAGAAAACTCAGACTGACACGTTGTCTTAGGTTAGACAGTTGCTCTGAGTTTTATCAAGAAATGCAAATATACAAGCGTGTCTCTTCTAAACAAAGACATAAGGCCTGCAAATTACTACATAAGTATGAAAGTAGCTTTCAGATTAAAATATACTGCCTCTAGTATATTTTTTAGCTCTAGTAGCAAAGACCTTAAAGGCATGCTTTTTTTTTTTTAAATCAAAACAGAGTGATGACTCAGTATTTAAAAGTGATTCAGATTTGTTAATGCATTTTTCAGGCATTTATAAGGTATGAAAAAGATTTTATTATCTATACATGCACTGAAACATGCACAACAGAAACCGTATGGAATGCATATCCTTACAATCAGTTACACTACAGTCAGCTTTATGCTTCAAGGGTTCAGAATAAGCAGCTAGATCACTGGGTCCAGAGCTATTTCTCCTCAGACAGGATCATTTAGTCCTTTAGTGTAGTATTGTATGTATCAGAGATACCGCAAATTTTACTATCTGTCATCAAGAAATGGGACTATCCACATAACAGCCTTAAGCTCTTCATATTCAATGGCCCCATACTAATATAGATTACCTTAGGCAGTCACATGCACATACAGTTGGCAAATACCGCTTTATATACAACTAGAACAAATGACTTTGTTGGCCCCAAATCAAGCAAAAATATTAATACTTTAAAAAAAAAAATAAATCCTTATTTGACCAAAAAAAAAAAAAAGGGAAATAACTCATCTGCTCATTCATGCCTGACACTAGATTCATACACGAAAAAGAGTAAGTTGGGTAAATTCTTTAGCAAACCAAGGTCTGAAGTTCTAAAACTACCATTCTGGAGGCCAAACTGGTATTACAAGATTAGTCTTTTAATAGATGAACAAGACTCCTACTCTATAATTCGCAAACTTCAAGAAGCTTTGACAGTGAACCCAATTTTATCATATTATATATATTATCTTATGAAGGTAAAAAGAAATAATCCTGATTACTTCTTGTAAAAGTGAAACACTGATCTGCTTCCACAAAAAACCTATTATGCTTTAAAATTTGCAGTTTAAGTAAGTTTTATACAGACACCTCTAACTATGGAACAAAATCCCTGAGTAAAAGCAGAACATAAGCTCCTTCCATCTGAATTAATATCAGTTCTATTATCAGTAGACAAACTTAACACCAGGGCATTTCAGAAGCTTTTGAAAAGGGGGTTACAGCTTTACATCTAGAGGAGCAGGGCACCAGAGTAGCTAAGGCACCCACCTTAATTGGAAATGAGCTACTTAGGAACATAACAAACTAGTTTGGACAGCAGAAAAACTTTCCAAATACACGTTTTCAAACCTAAGCCTTTATGAAAGCTTCCAGATAAGCTCAATCTGCGTTCAGCTCCAAGCTAAGCAGTCTAGGAAGTTTGCCCAAGACGACTCCTATTAAAACATTACCTTCGATGTTCAGCTCAAAACAAACGTGGCAAAAGGAGAGCGTTTCCTTATCGGTCCCCAGCTTGCAGACGCTGCAGACATTGTCATCGTCCAAGTCGATGCTCACAAACTGTTCTTCGTTCATAGTGCTCTTGAAGGGGAGCGAGAAGGGATGGGGCCGTTATTCCTACCGCCACCCAGGCGAAGCACCGGCCGCCCCGCGCCTCAGGAAGCTGAGGGCAGCAACACGCGACGACCTCAAACACGGCTCCGGCCTCCCGCCGAAACCCCCGGCCCGCCCCGACGCGCCGGGCCAAGAGGGGAAGGAGGGAGGGAGCGACCTAAGAAAGTTTCTTCCTCGGAGCACGGGGGCCGCGGCGCGGGCAGCGGCCAGGCCGCACGGCAGGGCCGTCAGGGATCGAGCCTTCCCGCCTCCTCCCCGCCCGCGAACTCCTTCCCGCCCCCGAAAGCTGCCCCATCCCATCCCGTCCCGCTGCCCCCGTGGCTTCGTCCTCAGGCTCGTCACCCCGCACCACCTCCGAGCACCGGCGGCGCGGGCGCTCCGGCACCGCCAGCACCGCGACAGCCCCAACGCCGCTCACCGCCGCTCCGTGCCGCTGCCACCCGTCCGGCCGCCCGTCCCAGCTCCGCGCTCCACTATTGTTCGGCCGCCAGCGCCTCCGCCGCCGGAGCTCGGCGCCAGGCACCGCCCCCCGTTTCCGGCCGAGACCACGGCTCCCGCGGGACAGGGAGGAGAGCAGTGAATCCTGGAGCTGCGCTCCGCCGCAGCTCGGCCACTGCCGTCGGCTCAGAGCGGGCAGACGAAGGGCGGCGAGGTGGGAGGAGAGAGCGGGCTGCGGGCTGCCGCCTTCCCGCCCCTCCGCGCGGCCACAGCCACCGGGAGCTCCCCCGCGTCCCGGCAGCAGCTGGGCTCTTCCAGCGTGTGGCTGCGGGGCCTCCCCGGCGAGGGGGAGCGGGGGCGGGGCGGGGGGAGTAAGGGGAAGTCCGACCCGCCTCCTTTGCCCCGCCCCGGGGCAGCGGGTGGGGGGCCGAGGGGGGATAACCACTGTCGAGAGGGTGTTATTTCGCTTGCGGCCTGGCTGTCCCCATGTGCCAGCGTTTAACTAGGCGGTGATGTGTAATACGGAGTACGCGTGGGAATCGCGTTGATTAGATTGTGTTAGAAGCGGAGAAATAAATAAATAAAATTTGCACGGGAACTGAGATCGGGGTTGTTGCTGAATGTCAGGGAGGAAACGGTCAAGATGTGCTGCCACACCTGTATGCAGGACTGACAAACCCGTGATGAACTTCGACTATGTCCTTTTGTGGTTCAGGGTGAGAGCTCCAACCTGAGCTTTCTAGGAAAGAGAAATTGCTCCTCAGGAGTTGTTGTTGATTTTCACTTCAGGTATCTACGGAGGAAGGAATGAAAAAAGTTACTGTTGAAAGGGATTAAAAGTTTGTGTGTATGAAAGGAAAAAGAGGAAAATGTGCATAAGAGAGAAACAGCCTTAAAGTCCCAAGTATACATATCTGATGCAATGGAAAATACCACGTCCAGGCTTGTGAGTATGACCTGAAGGGAAAGCAAAGCAGGCCAGGTCTGTGCTTGCACTTCATAGATGAAGAAGCCACAGCTGGTAGATTGTATCGTCTTGAGAATTGCCACAACTGGCGGAAATTACGTACAGCGCATTCCTATGTGTCAAAGTAGAATTATTTATGAAAGAGCAAAATAATCTTCCAGAATCTCCTCTGTCAACATGTCTCTACAGTTTTTGTTGCTTCTTTGTATTTTCTGGGGGTATTTTCTTCAATTTTATCAAAAAGAAAAAAAACCTAAACCCCACGCTGTGCTAGAGTTCAATCCTTCACAGCTCTTAAGTAGCGAGTTGACTTTAGATTTAGTTCTGTTGGAAGATGACAGAGCATATTTCATCCCAGAGCTTCCTGAAATCTTCTTCAAATTGTTTCTCCCATGGGCTGAGTCTGGATGTGGGAGAGGGCTTGCATTTCTTCATCCCTTTGCTATCTGCTTTTTTGATATACGTGAAGTGGCAAAGAAGCAGCAGCCTGACTTCATTGCAAAAGCAATATTAAGACAGAAAAAAGGATGTTAGCCTGAGGTAGACGATTCAAACAGAGACTGGACAGATGGTGGTAGATGAAGATTGTCCGTGCAATCTTAACTGCTGCCCATGATGTGGTTTATATGTATAAATACACATACATATTTCCTCCCAAAACCCTTGGTTCATCAGTGCACGTTGTTCTAGCTAACAGTTTACGTACAGTGGAAAATTATTTTAGTAGCAACCAAATCTGTTCTGTCTTTTTATGTTTCTTTTTCCTCTACTGAGTTTAAATTTTCATTTGGCAGTCACCATGTTTTAATAATTCCCACTGCTTCGCCTTCCCCCAGCTGCTTGGTTGTGTTCCCACACTGTTTTCTCACTGTGTTTCTGAGATGACACAAGGGACTGGATCACCGATTTCAAAGAAAGAAAACTAATTCTACCTCAGATCTATATGTTCCTTTGCTTCACAGTGCAACCTTATAAGCACTGGTGGAAAGGCATCTGGAGGGGTAACACATAGATGAAAATTAGTGCTCTGGACACTGTATCATGAAATCATGGCCTGAGCTTCATTAGGATCTTCAGTCCAAATAGCTAAAAATTAGAAATGAAAGCATGTGGCAGTGTTTTATGGGCATATTCCTGGTATCCTAACTGAAGATTTAGAAGTTCTAAAGCCAAAAGACATTTTTACTGAAAAATACAGTGTTAAACAGGAGTGAGGTTGCTTGGGCATTATCAAAAATACTGCAGCAGATCTCCAGTGGAGACAGCAAATAGTATTGACACTGCTCAAATGAAAGTATCTGTGTAGGTTTCCATGTGTATGTTGAAAGAGACTCAGGAAAGGAAAAACGTTTGTAAAGAATTTGAATCTGAAACCACAGTTTAGGTGAGGTAGGTCTGCCCCCCTGAAAACATCTGAAAAGTAATATTTCAAAATCAGCCTGACTTCTTTCACTTCCCTCTCTGCTCTCATCATTCTGCTCTCCCTGTGCTTGGGGATTTCCACCCTCCCCCCCCGGCCCTGTAGGTCAGGCGACTGGTGCTTTTTCCAGGCATTCTGGCAGATCTTAATGTTTTTTAGGCAGTTTTCTTTCTGCAGCTAATAAACACATACATTTTCTCCAGCACTTCTGGTTTTTGGTGAATTTTTTTGTTGGTTTTTTTTGTATTGTGTTTATTTTTGTGGGTTTTAAAAAAATTTCTTTTACTTCTTGCTGTCTCTTTTTTTACAGATCTCTTGCTTCTGATCTTTCCTAGTTTAGTTCATCTTTCATCCCTGGAAGACTGAACAAATATATAGGAATACTTTGCTGTACCCTCCATCTGTACTCCTCTATTTTATGACCTGTTATATCTTTTTATTCTCCCAGTCCTCTTTCAACCTCATTCAGTGTGCCACCTTTACTCTATTATTTTAAACCTTTATTGACTAGTCTTATCCCCATTTGTGTGTGATATGAAACGTAAGTGAAAAGAAGTAGTTCTACTTTCCCTCTCCCTGCGACTTCCTTTGTGTCGGATCTGGTGATCTTATGGCTGCTACAAGGTGAAATGAGTCACTGAGATGATTGAAAAGAAAAAAAAAAAAAAAAAAAAAGCCCCAAAAGTTTCCTCCACGAGGCCATCGAAATTACTAGCTACCCACCAACATCCACGACTTTGCTCTACGGGATTTCGCCC
>WTSP01027323.1:58203-71596 GCA_025331215.1 Actenoides lindsayi | reverse complement strand
TCCCTGCCCATGGCAGGGGGGTTGGAGCTGGATGATCTTTAAGGTCCCTTCCAACCCTGACAATTCTGTGATTGTAAGAACATTGCAGTGATAAATTCTGTAAATCATAATACACCTCTGAATATATGTTCCAGCAAAACCAGAAAGTTTCGCTTGCATAATTATATAAGTATATAAGCAGAGAGACTTATCTACAGGAATTCCCCTCTCTATGGTCTTATTGCTTCCTTGAAAAGGTGGAGTCACCATCCCTGGAGTTGTTCAAAAAATGTGTAGATGAGTTGCTTCAGGACATGGTCTAGTGGTTATGGAGGTGTTGGGTAGAAGGTTGGACTTGATCTTGGAAGTCTGTTCCAACCTTAACAATTCTGTGATTCCAGTTGCTGATGTGATGTGGTGGGTCTGGCTTCCTGAGAGCAGAGCAGTGTGGACAGGGACTCTGACCAAGTCTGGTGACAGTTACCTGAAGCCTCACTCAGTAAAACAGTGTTGTTACCATTGGAAGGGAAGTTTTCCAACCTAGGAAACTTCTGTTCCAATTTCAGGCTGTAACTTTTTTTCATTTCAGTAAAAATAGTTTTGTCCCTGAGGAAAAAGCAAGCA
This sequence comes from Actenoides lindsayi, assembly GCA_025331215.1. Taxonomy (NCBI): domain Eukaryota; kingdom Metazoa; phylum Chordata; class Aves; order Coraciiformes; family Alcedinidae; genus Actenoides; species Actenoides lindsayi. Next base: position 70,993 of record WTSP01027323.1, on the reverse strand, counting down.
AACAAAAAAACCCAACAGGGTGGTGGGGAGGGGAATCATGTTTCATGAAGCCATAGTACTGTCTGTTATTTTGTGGGACTTCCATTTCAGAGATCAGGAAACTGAAATTCATCAGAGGAGGAAGCAGGGCAAAAACTAAGAAGGATTCCTACAGTTGGAGTGGAGGTTAAAGATGTATTACTTTTTTTTTTTTGCATTTTAGTGGAAATCTGCCAGATGAGATTATGTTCTGGCCTGAAAAATCCTTACCCATGTGAGGTTGTGCAGGTTTTGAAGCTCAGCTTGCCTCAGATTTGGTCAGTAAGGAGGGAGTGTGCTGCAGGCTGGGGATACAGAGGTTGTGACCATGGTCTTAGCTGGTTGACTCACATGCTGAAATGAGGAAGAAAAGGCTGGGATATGGTCCCTGTGTAAGGGGAACTAGGAGAGGGACAAGGATGGAATATGTGGAAATGACAGTGAGACAGAGTCCGAGCAGCAGGTAACTGAGGAGGAATGAGTGGGACTTCTGAGAAGGGATGGGGGCAGTGAGGTGGATTGATGGGACTTCAGCAGAGGCAACCACACCTAGCAGTAAGGCAAGGCCAAGTGTTATCTCGGTGTTATGAGTCTGGGCTGAGGACTTCAAGGCTCTGGTTCTTGGGAAGACTGTGTGGGTGTCAGTGGGGCTATGTATTACAATTTCTGAGTTGGAGTCTTTTTTTCCACATTTCCTTTTTTTTAAACTATGTAAGTTACACTTAAAAGCCTGTTAAGGGTACAAAGCAAAACTCTCTTAAGGAGAGATTTCATTCAACTCTGCTCAGATGAATCAATGTTTTATGTTATCTCAGTTTGTCACACCTTCCTCCTGTAACTGTACATCATTTGGATCCAGCCTTGAAGCCATAGTTGTTATTTTCCTGGGGAGCACTTCTGCAGCTCTCATTATAGCAGCATCTGAGTACTTCACAAACCTTAATGAATTTATCTCTACAATGTACTGATAAGGTGAAATGACATTATACACCACGGAAAATGAGGCATTGAAGTGTAATGTCAAGAAGGGACACTTAATTTAGATGCCCAACTTGAGGTGTTTGTGCCCTGTTTTTTCCAGAAATCACATTTTCTTGCTCTTTCTTTGTTCTGGAGTCAGCTTCTGCAGGGTCCATCACAGCTGGAATTGCTCCACACTTCTGCAGAGCAGAGCGCGGGTGTTTGTGCTGCGCTCTGAGCAAACAAGGACGATGCAGTTAGTGATTGCCTTCACACAGCTTAGGTTTGACTTTCTCGGCATTAGGCATCGAGGGAGAGGATCTGGCTCCCTAGGCCATCATTGGGCTTCTCTGAGCACAGCCCTGGTGATTCTCCAAGCCCTTACCTCCTTCTCCTTGGACTGCCTGGTGCTGTCAGTGCCGAGGAGTGATGCAGCCAACAGCAGATTCCTTCTTGATGTGACCTTGACTTCCTGAACACGTGTGGTCAGTCCCTGCTCTTGGGCTGAGTGAGGCTGGATAGCAGAGAAAACCCCCAAGTCTGTGAGTTTGATTTGTCACAGTGCACACAGACTGCAGCCAGTGCAGACTTTGCACTGCAGGGGCAGGCACACCAAAAGGGCTCTTGTTGCTGCTTATCAATTCTCTTTACAAAAGGCCATTCTTCTATTTTTTCCTTCTGTCATGGTTTAGGGTCAGGGCAGCCCCTTAGACCTATGCCAGGCACTCTCTGTTAACCCCCCTCCCTCCCCAAAGGGGAAGAGAAAGGGAATAAGGAAGACTTATTGATTAGAAAAGGAAACTAGAACAGCTTTAATGAAAATTAAAATAATAAATTGAATATATACAAATATATATAAAACCAGTATTGAACCCAACCCCCCTGATGGTAACTATGTCACTGTCACCACTGATGCTGTGGAGCAGCACTGGGAGAGTCCCAGATTGGACCCAGCAGCAGATGGGAGCTGTGTTCAGGGGCTGGATTCTGGTACCAGATTCAAGAACACCCACATTGGGATTGAATGCAGGAGACAGGATGTCTGGTAGAGTTTTACTAATATTTGAACAAGCAACAACAGATGGGTAGTTGTGTAGTAGGGACATACTGTGAAATTCATAACCTTGTAGGTAGTGTTTATCTCCAGGAACAGGACAACAAGACATCTCAAGGCACCCGAGCATGCTGAACAGACAAGAACAGGTTTTGTGGCAAGAGTAAGGATTTTAGGCTTTAGGTCACTAAAAGAACACAGTGATGAAGAAGAGAAGATGAAGCAAATGACCACCAGATGTTACAGAAAACCACTGAGGGGAGAAAAGACCCTAACCCTAATTTTATTACACATGCTTGGACTATGCAAATGAATTCCAGGAATAGGAATTAGTATTCAGAGTTGCATAAAAAGTGAATTTACCTTGAGTAAAACCAATAAGCCACGCTGCTCTGACATTTAATTTGCTTGGAAACTCTTCCTATTGAATCAGGCAGGACTTATGGAGGTTTTCAAATTAAACGCAGTGTTTGCACTACAATAACCTTGTTTGGACCAGAGTGAATAATCTGGAAATTACCAAGAGCCTCTTTCCTGCCACCTCCCTCCAAACCTTATCTTTTATGGGGCTCTATTTGTTTGATGCCGTGTAAAATTTTCATTTTATTCCCCCCTGCTGTGTCAAAATGGTGTGCAAAATATTCTCCTCTAAAAGGGGCTGCTGTTTATGACTGGGTCACTGGTTGGCAGTCCCCTGTTTTTTTGAGACCACTTCTTCCTTGACATGGAACCCAGGGGCTGAAAGCTGAGAGTAAATAAATGGCATCCCTTGAACTGCACGCAGTCATAATGAACTCAGAGATGAAATGTCGAGTCTGAGTGTACTCTCTTTACTTTCCAGTGTGTATTGATCAGCCCTCCAAAGCAGAGGAGCCCTATTTCAGAGCTCCCTTTATCTCCCTTCTCCTCTTACCATATTGAATGTCTGATTATAGGACAGGTAGTAAATGGCTCTGTCAGGAGGAGGTTTAACCGGGGAGACAGGAGGTCAAGACATCATCTTACTTTGTACCATACGATTGTGTGCATGCATTTATGCATCCATCCAAAGACTTCTCTATTCTCACAGCATTAGTTATTTCATAGAAGCAGCTACTTCAGGCAGACTTAGTCTTTGAGGCAGTGGACTGTGTGCCCTGAGCTAGCTGTGCAAAGGGAACCAGGAGACAGTCCAGCTCAGATTGCCCCAATACCGACCCTGTCATGGGTCAGGAGAATGTGGCAAGGCACACTAGGAACTCAGAACTACCAACCTTTCGTCATTCTTTACTGCACTGATATTTTTAATACAACATATTATAGACTGTGTTGGTTTAGTTAGGAATTTATGCTCTGTTAAAGAATGACAGTATGGGTTGTTGTTAAATATGTTAGTGCACTGTTGAGACTGGTTAGGAATTCAAAAGGTGGTTACACTTCCCTACTGTGCTTTTTTCAACTACAGTGAAGTGTTTATTTCAATATTTCAATCTTAGGTACTTGTACATGTCTATTATAACCTGTCATTGTGAAATTAGATCCTTATACTTACACATGGTGCTTAGAGTTAATTCAAAGCATTTCATCCCAAACTTACATGGAAATATTCTTAAATATATATTTTGATGGAAAATCTAATATGCTTTTCTTTTTGATGAAAAAGGAGAAATGTTTTATGTTTATTTTTCCTTTTTTTTCTTTCTTTTATCCTTTTATCACAGGGAAAGGCATCCTAGGATAAGCAGGAAAATAAGGAAAGACAAGCAGAAGACTCAGCCCTGCACATATCTAACCAACCATGTGTGAAATAATGAAAGGATTGCTGCTTGTTTAATTTGTTTGGTATCTGAAGTGTTTGTGTTCTCCTTAACTCTGTGATCTTATTTGATACAATAGGATGGGCCACAACCACAACACACTTGTGGGGCACTGTGGTCTGATGCAAAGCCTTTGTTCCTCACGTGTCTTTGTTTTGCAGTGAGGCTGGTTTTGTGCACTGGGCTCAGCCTCCGCTGAGTCAGAAGGGTGCAATGTTGATGTCTGCTGGTGATTTCCTCTCTGCTTTTTGGATGTAGGCTAGCCAGGGAGGTGGGAGATAAAGCCATGAGGTGTGGGCCATGGGCAGGGCTCTTCTGCACTTACCTTGCATCGGGTTTGTTGACCTCATCCCTATACAATCAGGCAGCATCCCTATACAATCAGGCAGCATCCCTATACTCTTCCCAGGGTACTTGTCCCTGCTTCCACTGCCTGTGAAGGTCCCTCTTGCTTTTTAGTTTGACCAGTAGGTCATGGCTCAGCCACACTGGTCTCTTCCCTTCCTTGATTTCTTACACCTGGGGATCAACAGCTCTTGCAGTCTATGAAGAGTGTCCTTAAAAATCTGCCAGCTCTGTTCTGCTCCCTTGTCTCTGAGGACTGTTTCCCAGGATATCCTATTGACCAACTCCTTGAAGAGATGGAAGTTTGCTTTTCTGAAGTTCAAGGTCCTGACTGTGCTTTTTTGACTGAGTTCTGACCCTTAGTACCGTGAATTCTACCAGTGCATGGTCACTGCCGCCTGGGCTGCCTCCAGTCTTGAGATCCCTGATGAGCTAATTTACATTGGTAATCACCAGATCAAGTGTTGCTTCCCCTCTGGTAGGGGTGTTTACGTCCCGCCTCAGGAAGTTGTTGTCAAGGCACTCCAGGAGCCTCCTGGATTGCCCACTGCTTGCTGTATTACTTTTCCAGCAAATGTAGGGATGGTTGAAGTCTCCCAGCAGGACAGGAGCCTGCGAACGTGATGCTTCCTGTAGTTGGAGTAGGAACACTTCATCAGGAGTTTCCTCTTGATAGGGTGGCCTGTAGTGGACTCCAACCACAAGGTTCCCCTTGTTGCCTTGATTTCTAATTCCTACATGAGCAAGGTGAAAGCTTATGGGGTTATTCTTTAGGGACATCTCACATTCAATCCATTTCTTAACATACAGGGCACCTCCTTCACCCCTCTTTCCTCTTCTGACCCTTCTGAATAGCTCACATCTATATATTTATTAGTTTTTCCAGTTGAAGTAAAACTACAAAGCACGTGTTTGCATATATGATTTCCTGGAAGAGGCCTGAATGGCTCAGGTGTGTGTTGTGTGTCTTGTATCTGTTAGATAAGAGACCTTCTCATGTTATTCAGGTGGTACAAGTCATTTCCTCCACCCGGAAAATAGTGTCCTGTTACTGTCACTAGAAAAAAATTGTCATTTTAAGCAACAGAAGACAAATGGGCACCTGGAAGACCTTCCACAGCAATAGTTTTGCTGTGAAGTAGGAGTATCTAACTCTGTAGTACCTTCATGTCTAGCATCAGGTTGTTGTGGCAAATAGGCACTGATCTGTGGGACTGTCTTCCAGCTTTGGGGTGTAATAACTTGCTCATGGCAACCAGCTGGTTAATCCATTTGGAACTCATTGGCAAAGGTGAAGAAGTGTTTTTGTGGTATAACTGCAGCACAACATGTCTGGCTCATAAGCAGGTGAGCTTAAGTAATGGTGTAGGAGCAAAACTGAGCAAAGGAGCTTCTGTTGCATAAATGCTGCTGCATCCAAACTGAAACAGGTAACTTTCAACATGCACACAAGAATCTCCTCCTGTCAGCCCCTAATGTGTATTAATGACCAAATCCTGATTATCTCTCTAGCTGCTAAGTCAGTTTGATCCTTATGAAGATGATACTTCTCAGAGCTGGATGATGGAAAGGAGAGGCTGCTGCTTATCTTACTCTGCAGCTGGACAGACAGGCACAGAGTCATGTCTGCAGACCCCTAGGAGCAAGAAACAATGAGAACAATTGGTGTTCAGACTTCTCTCCCACTGGAGCTGCCTTCAAAAAGTAGATGGTAGATAATTAGGAACAAAATCAAGAACTGAAGTCCCTTGCACTACTGATGGAGTGTGAAGGATGTTCGGCAGCCCAGTACTTTACAGTTGTTCCCACCTCCATCTCTGGGCCTTCTCAGTTACAATCAGCCAAGGCTTTTCCCAACAGGTCATGGGGCTTGAGCTTGGCTGGAGGGCAAGCACACATCGAAGCAGGGAATTCTCATGGGAAATGACCTTAATGAAACAAAGAAATCACTTGAAACTCAATAGCCAATGTGACTGTTAAGCAGGAATTATTCATTACAGCACTGGACGGAAAGGGGAACGCTTCTAAAATGTGTGTCCTAGAGAACCAATTATGCAGCTTATACATGAGAGAGACAGGCATATTCATAGCATTTCTTGGAACAGGAGGGTTTAAGCAAATAATTTCCTGGAATCCATCTGCATAATCCGTTCCTCTGTAGTGCATGACCCCTCGAGGGTCATCTTTGAGGGTCTTTGGAGGAAGGCTCAAAGTCTTCTTCACCGATGAACTTTTGAGCTTCGTTCAGGGTCTGTGCTCCCTGCAGTCTTGAGCGGCTGCCGAACCACCAAGCCCTTTGCTCTGGTTTAGCTCCTTTGTCAAGTGAGGAAGATACTTGTTGCGTCTGGTGTGAGGAGGGGCCAACAAGTTCTACAAAATGTAACATTTTCATAGGACATTTAATGCTTATTACAAAGGCTAGGTTGACTCTCGTCACTGGCACTTTCCTCTGTTTCCCCCACCCACTCAGTGCTTGCCTTTGGCTGTTTCAGTGCTTCTTTGTAAGATCACGCCACAGGCCAAGGCATTGGACAACCAAAGACAACAGCAGTGTTGGCTGGCCTTTTCAGACTCAGTTCTTCCTCTGGCTATGGTCACCTGGACGTGAGGATCTTTGTACACATCTGGTTTTATGACCAGAGCCCCAACAGTGTAAGCCCTTCCTCCCTCTCCCTTCCATCAACGTGCCCCAGGTTTGACATGTGAATGAAGGAAGATGATGAAGAATGGGTCAGCTGACAGTGTCCTCCACTCACCGTGCTGCTGCTGATAGCTTTTTAAGTGATCTAGCCTAGGAGTGTTGAGGGAGACACTGCCACGGTTAGGAGGTAGCCTGCGGGAACACTGTCATTTAAACTTCTGTTTGCAGAGATGGGGGGGCTGGGAATTTCAGAAGTTAATGATGAAGTAGAGGGGAACCAGGGAAATGAGAGCAATTATTGTCAGGTTTTCCTTGTGTATTGACACTGCTTTCTCTGTGTGTTTTTGTTGCTTTGTGTTTATCTCCATGGAAATGGGAAGGTATTGATTTGAACACTACCACCAGGCTCAGGCCCAGTGTGAGCTGCAGATGTTCTGTGTCTGAATGCAGAAAGAAAGAGGGGCTTTGGGGTGGTTGGGCTTTTTCTGGATCATAAGAGATTCTGTGCTGCTTGGTCCATGTTCCAAGTTTTACATGTGCAGAAAAGCCTGTTGGTATCCCTGGTTCAGCTCCTACCTGACTATTGTTCATGCACATGACAGGTCTATGCAGGGGCAGCAAGAGTGGTTCTGATTAGCTGAGAGTAGACCCTACTATCTGGAGATCTTAAGAGAGCAGAGGATAATTGTGGAAGTGGATGGGAATTGCTCGCTCTTAGCTCTGCGAAGAGGAATCCATTCCAAAGAGTGCTAGAAGATTGAAGTATCGAAGGGGCATCGGTATCAAAAACACTGCACTTGGGATGTTATAAGGAAAGGTGGTAGTGGTGGTTTGCATGTTCCAAGCAGGCAACGGGGCATGTGCTGAACAAGAATGCAGAATGCTTGCTGGAAAGAAAGGGAGTCTTATTGCTGCAAATTAATCACTTTTTATCCCAGCAAGCTTCAGGGCATGCTCATAAATTCTGCAAAATAACGGCTCAGTTGTGGAAGTAGGACATTGAATTAAGAAACAAATCAAGCAAACTCGAAACCACAGAGTTAGGCTTGAGCCATGTGCAATCCAGAAGAGTTTGCCTGCGTGCTTCAATACCCTCTGAGTGACTAAACTGTCAGGAGTGGTGGGTGGAGAGACCCAGGTGGTGGAAGCTCTGCTGGGTGTGGGATTCCCGAGGGAGTCACAGCTTTGAGTTGGAAGTGAGGAGCCTCTGCTGCTGCCATCTTGTCAGGCTTTTGTGGAACATCACAGGACAGCATGATACTAAAAGCATCGAGGCTGCGCTTCCTGGATTGGAGATTCAGCAGTGATTGGAGATGGAAGAACTTCTGGCTGTGTCTTTCATTTCTTTCATTTTCTGCAGAGCCAGGGCTAACAGAGTTGAAAACTGTCAGTGATGTAGCTTTTTCTTTCCAGAATAATCTGTAGAGGAGAAGGCAGTCAGAAATAACATAATAGAGCTTGAGTGCTTCATGGCAGTGACATGTCCTTTGCCTTTTGTCTCCTCTTTCCATTTCAGCTGCTTTATTTCAGTCTCCTGGTTTGTTTGACAGACTGGGAAAGAGAAAAGGGTTCTCCATTGACTGTTGCCTTTACCTCAACGTTCATCTTCTGTTCTCCATTTCTTCTTTAATTTAAGGCACCATTGGTATTTTTTTCTCCATAAGACAGAGTGCATGTCTGGGAGCTGTCAGCTTTTGGACTTTTTTGTCTTCTCTATTCACTGTCTTCATTGTCCTCATTAATTTAACTGTGCCATTGAGGGGATCACTTACTGTGGAAGACAATATTGCGAGATGGCCGTAGGGATTTCACATGTCTATTCATCATCCTCTGTAAGATAAACTATATGTGAAATATTGTGCACTAAAAAGGGCAAGATATGTAAGTCTGTTCCAGATACCAGGTTCTTAGTTGGTAACTTCCAACAGGGCTTTGAGGTTTGGCATGTGACACCTTTCCTGGATATGAATTTCCACCAATTTAAATACTGAACATGGGTCTTTCTAAACTGAAATGGATTTGAGTACAAGCTTGCACTGGCTTTATCACGTTGTTCCAAAATATACCAGTAGGTACACCAGTATGAATTACGACACAGGAAAAAGGTCAGTCATAATTAAACCATTATTTCCCAGTTTTCAGGGGAGACAGTGGGTGCTCAGAATAATGGGGAATATGCTGTAGTGGTCTGCTGTCTATCTGCACTTAGACTGAGGGTGTCTTACTCTGCTTTTTTTGTTTGATAAACCTTAAGGAGAAAGGGGTGAACAGGAGCACGTTTTCATGATCAAACACAATGGCATGAGTAATTCTGGTTTTGATTTTTAAAATAGGAAATTAGTTCACAGATGATTGCTTTCATTTGGGAGAAACCACCTTGCAAATACCGATGCTTTTGTAAGTTACTGAGATGTTTTTAAGGTCCAGTTTTAAATGGAAAGAAAAACGTGGGAGAATCCCAAACCACAGTGTTTGTGTGCATAAATTTGTATCTAATAACAAAACCCAAGAATCTTTTTTTGACATAACACAGGCAAGAAAAGTCATGATCCTTTAGAGGCTTTCCACATGTAAGTCAAGCATAGTTCTGTTTTCACAAGCGCCTCAGCATTTATTGAGTTAAAGGTGATGTTCATGGGTTTGAGCTGGTTTATCTTAGGTCTTTAAGATTGCATTTTAAATAAGCTCTGAAAGATTTATGCAGAGGCATGATAAAGTGACTTGGAAATGTCCCCAGGAGTTTGTAAGATGAAATGATGCTGATCTGAAAATCAGAGGATACAACAGGCTACTTAATATTGACAAGAGGTATTTTAGGAGCATGATCTCACTGTCTTGGCTTTCAAAGGTGGTCACGAATCTTGAGCAAAGGCTTTTTTGATGGAATGAAGAGCTTAGATGCAATGTTGTCTTTGAGTGCTCAGTGAGACATTACCCACAGCAGTGCTTTGGGGCTACATTTGCTTTTCGGTTCAGATTTGTGCATTTATTTTCCTCGCAATGTGAGTAATTAGTATCAGTGTGATTTGGAATTTATTCTTTCATAATATTTTTTCAACTGAGGTGAAAAGTATATGTGACAAGTATTTAAAAAGCCCATCTGAGGACACAAAATATTATTAGTCACTTCCCCAGTGGGAAAAAGGCAGGAATATGGGGTGGTTGGATATTTTTGCCCCATCCCATTTTCAGGCAGCAACTACCTTGTAATAATTTTATCTTTCTTTTGGTGTTTTTAACAGAATCATGAATAAACTGGCAGACCAACAGGACCACATGATACCATGAAGAGAAGCTTACAGGTCCTCTATTGCCAACTGTTTAGTAAGTAAATATTTCTTTATTGTTTTTTTAACAACAGAACTATTCAAATCCTTACATAAGATAGTCATATTCATGCAGGACACAATTCAGGGAGGTACTTAACCATGTGTCCTGCTTCAGGTACCTGGAGGAACCATGTGGAAGTTAAATTATCTTGTTGACTGAGGTATTTGGAGATGTATTAAAAAAAAAAAAGAGTTGAAGTATCAGCTGGTTCTGCAGAGTCTTGTACAAGAGGAAAAGTGATTTGCTGTGCCTTGCAACTGTGGACACTCGGAAAAATGAGATGTAGAAACAGATGGTGGTGCTTGGAAGAAACAGTGCACTATTCTCATAATCATGTTTTTTGTCTAGTTCTCAGTAGACAAAAGTGATCCATTCCTCCTGGCATGTCTGCTGGTGGTAGACCAGCAATGCCCCATGCGGAAGCAAAAGAAATCAAAGATTTAATCTCTAGTTCCCATCAGCAGGTGCTGTCTGGCCCTTTTTGGGAAGCAGGGCTCCAAATGCATAGCGTTTGTCTTCCTCTCGGGGTTGGCATCAGCTTGTCCTCCATCCTCCTCTTTTTCCTAGATTTTATAGTTCAACTGACATCATATGGTATGGAATATCCCTTGGGTCAGTTTGGGTCAGCTGTACCAGTTGTGTTCCCTCCCAAGATCTTGCTCACCCCATCCCACTCAGGGGGAATGTTGAAAGAACAGTTTTGGTGCTGTTCAAGCCCTGCCCAGAAGCAGCCACAACATGGGTGTGTTAGCAGCACCTTTCTAGCTCTCAAAGCACAGTACTGGGAGGGCTGCTATGGGGAAAACTAACTCCAGCTCAGTCAGACCCAATACAGTACCCCACAGCCCATCACCCCCAAAGCACTGGGACAGCTGGGAAGGACTGTGGGCTCTGCTCGGGAGCACAGCAGGCTCAGGAGCCAGGCCTCTGCTGCTCTGTTCTTAACATTTATTTTATTGATCATCACAGTTGTCTCAGAGCTGACCAGACACAGGGCGACCCCTCTGCTGAGCACTTAAGAGAGAGTATCTGGGGTGATTCCTGCACAGGGGGACTCTGCAGAGAGCCAGGCTGAACTGCCAGAGCTCTGCAGTTAGGACACACTGGAGCCTGCACAGACAGTCATTTAGAAATAAGCTGCTTCTTGTTCCATTAACTTGGCCTAAGTGTAATATTGATGTATCTGCCCATATGCAACAGCCACACCACCCCCAAAAGAAAACACACCACATATAATCAAATTCCTTCCTAAACACAGTCTTTAGTATAGCTTGGGGTTGTTCTCACGTTTCCAGGGAAGTTATAAGTCATAGCAGAAGCATTCCAGGCACTCAGGGTCTTCCTGCTGCACCAGCATGAAAATATAGATGGGCTTGGAAAAGAAACAGAGGAGAGAAGCGTTAGGCTGATGATACCTATTTGCTAGAACTGGTATTTTCCAGACTGGTCTTCTTAGGAGAGATTTTGTTTAGCACTTTCCCTGCAGGAACCTGCTTGTTGTGTGGTTCTTGATATCTCACTTCCAGCATCTAAACACTTGTAGCTGCTCACCCACTGCTTCCCTCACACCCCATCTAGTGGAATGGGAAAGAGAATCAGGAGAAAGAAAAAGGTGAGACCCCGTGGGCTGAAATAAAGACAGTTTAATAGGAAAACAGAGAAGATAACAACAGTAATAATGATAATACTGAAGAAATAATAGATAAAGCGAGTGATACAAAACATGAGCTTCAACACTGCTGTCCCTGCTCTGGCCCCAGGGTGAAACTGGTACCCCCAGCCTGGGCCAGCCCTCCCCTTGTATAACATCCCGTTGGCTGGTTCGGGTGTTTATCCTGGCTGTGGCCCCTCCCAGCTGCTTGGACCAGCATCTGCTGGTGATAATTAACCCTGGCCCAACCCAGGGTGTTTTCCACCTCTTACCCTCTACCCTGTACATACATCATGCCCAGCAGTGTTAGTTAATTAACACTTAGACAATTTAATTCACTGGCTGTTCTCTCCCAGAGTCAAATCCCCTATGGTTTGCATCAGACTTCTCAATCCTCCCACATCAGCACCAGCTGCACCCAAGCTCTGGAGTGAAAGGAGTCCTGTGGATGGGTTTGCCTTGGCCTGAAGCAGGACTCACCCAGACCATCTTCTCCAAGACATTCTCCATGGGCACTACAGGGACTTCATTTCCTTCTACAGCACGTGACAGTTTTGATTGGGCAGGGCCTGCCTGGCTGGCAGATTCTCCTTTGTTAACAAGCCAGGTGGTCTTGGCTAAATGTGTGTCCCAGTGTTTGAAGGTCACCCCCCACCATGGCTTTCAGTGTGGTTTTTAACAGTATTGTACCATTCAATCTTCCTGGAGGCTGGTGCATGATGGGAGATGTGACACAGCCACTCAATGCCTTGCTTCTTGGGCCCAGGTGTCTATGAAGCTGTTTCAGAAATCAGTCTTGTTGTCCAGCTCAGTTCTTTCTGGAGTACCACCACAAGATCTGCTTTCCAAGGCCCAGGATGGTGTTATGGATGGTGGCAGGGGACGCTGAATGTTTCCAATACTGCTAATTCTCTTAGGTACTGAACACCCTTCTCCATGATGGTCCACTTGCCTGGGTGATGTGTAACATCCTCCTTGAAAGGGTGTCTTTCCTT